>JAUEKR010388571.1:0-20380 GCA_031762895.1 Corambe burchi
GGCATTGTATCATTTTGCTGTATTTATTTTTCGTCGTAAACCGAGCGTCGCTATTCATTAACGCCGCCAACGTAAGCAATACGTGTAAATAACCTTGTTCAAGGTTAACCACGATGCCTTGGACGGGAATCGAACCACTATCCTTATGATCCGCAGCACAATGCCCTAACCGCTCGACCACCTTGACACATGATTCCAACCCCATCTCAACTTCTCGTGGATTATGAAGAACTACAAGAAAGGCGCGTTATTCTATTATTCTTACAATGTCTATTTCTGCTTATGGCCGGGTTTTCATTGCAGCTGAGTGGGATGAGGAAATGTGTGAAATAAACCTTTCTCAGAGATTTCACTCTGCACCGAAGCTAAGAGGATTCGAACTCGAGACCTTTCAATCACGAACTGAGTGCATTACGACTTAGATCACTGAGACAAGTATTTATCAACAGTATTTGTTTTAAATGACGGCCATTGCATTTTGTGGCTAAACATGGAATAAATATCGTCGACTTAGAATACGATCGCTCTATGTCCACTTCCTAGATATAATGAGATCGAATCATATTTGTTCTTCATCATCATTATCATAGCCTTTTTCACCCTGGATCAAGATATAGACCACTGACAAACAACAACCATTTCTCCCCCTCCCCCCTATTTTGTGCAATCCATTTTAGCTCATTCCAGGACCTTCCTACTCTTTGTATATCTTTACCCACTACACGTCTCCATGTTCCTCTTGGTCTACTTCTTGTCCTCCTTCCTTGTGGGTTCCACTCTTGATCCTTTCTTCATGCAGTTCCCATCAACTAAGTGATCTCTGAGTAACTTTGTTAAGTAAATTCCTGACCCCTCCCCAAGTATAAAGTCAGTTCACCTGAGCTGAGACGTTTTTGTCCAGACTGTATCCAATGAGTCTCACTGTGCAATGTGATCGTTTCATCTCTAATACTACTTGTTTCGACTTTCCTGCTTCATACATGGAGCGAACGTTCCATGGCACAATTCGAAGAAACTTGTTTGAGGAAAAGGATATCGGGCCAATGAAATCATTTCGGCGTTGTCCACCGCCCTTCATTAATTCTGCATTGACAGAAGCTCTCCCATCTCCCAAGAATTGATGGGTTTGATTTCTATTTGTCAGTGTTTCGGTTAGTTGCAGTTTTTACAGGGCGGGTATATCTTCACTTAATAGTACACCATCTATTTATACCTTGTACCAAGTAAGTAATAAAGGAAGCTCTTCTTAAACTAAAGTTCCATAAGGCCTGTGCTTATCTCCTGTTTCATTGGCGCAAGCGAACGAAGATCAACGATCCCCCTGGATAGGACGCCAGTTAATAGTAGGTTACTTCCCCAGTCTCTTAAACCGGCACTCATTTTAACACTTGAGTCGAGTGAGGAATTTGTGTAAAGTGCTCTTCCCAAGGACACAATGCCACAACGCGCCCAGACCCTTAGCCACTGCGTCACTGCCGCCACCTTATAACAACTACTAAATGATAATTTCACTCTTAATATATAATTACAAAAGTGAGCTCTACGTCTTAGGTCTTTGACTAAGGTGTTTTTTTTTATTAATTAAAGAGGGTTAACTGAGCAAAACTGTATGGGCATGAAACAATAATTGTATATCGAAGTGGCGGTGAGCTAACTAAAAGATGAAATGCGTCGTAGTCCAGCTCAGTCAATTATTATTTTACTCGTAGGTGGTTCCCTCATAACGATGTTAAAGTATAAAAGAGTATGAAAATCTACATCGCATGAAGTGTCATGATAGTATAATGATATATTACGAATTTATTAAAAATTCAGACAATACTCTTTTGCTTCAGCTATTTTTGGTTTGTTTGTTTTTCATGTTGTTGGTTGGTTTTTTTTTTGTTTGTTTGTTTGTTTCATTGGGGATTTTTGGGTGTCGCTTTTTTCTATTTACTATCCAGATTTATAGAGACAGTAAGAAAAAAAATAAGTTAAGGTAGTATTTATGAAGAGCACGTATCACCCAATCTCGTGGTGATTTGCATAATGTTGTAGTTTACATTACCTTCTAAGCAGCAACAAGGCGTATGTCATTGTTTTCTAATGTATGCTTTAAGAGAAAGAGAGAGAGAGAGAGAGACAGAGAGAGAGAGAGAGGGGAAGAGAGAGAAAAACAGAGACACAGACAGACAGACAGATAAACAGATAGACAGACAGAGGCAGAGACAGAGAGAAAAATAAAGAGAGAGATGGAATGAGAGAGAGGATAAAGAAAAGAATAATCAAGAAAACCCAAGGGAAAGAACAAAGATGATGGTGAAACAGACAACGTAGAAAAAAAAATAAAAAGAAGGAAATACAATAGAAAAATCAAGAAACCATACAACAAAATATACAGAATAGAGAAAAAAAGTGTGGGGGGGGGGAAGGGGGGGGGGAGATAAGATGACATATATAAAAAAAATAAGCACGAATAAATCTTGAAAACAAAAATGTCAGAAATGTGTCAGATCATTCCATTGATCCAAAAA
Source organism: Corambe burchi (assembly GCA_031762895.1). NCBI lineage: Eukaryota > Metazoa > Mollusca > Gastropoda > Nudibranchia > Onchidorididae > Corambe > Corambe burchi. Next base: position 2,514 of record JAUEKR010388571.1, read on the forward strand.
AGTTTTTTTCGGGTGATTCTTTGTTTTGCTTTGTTATTTTGTTTGTTGTTTTGTCGAGGGGTTTTTTTTTTTTTGCTGTTGTTGGTGTTGTTGCGATTATTAAAACCACGCGTTAGGTCTCGAACGTGGTAGATTGCCTCGGTGCCAAATCATGTTCTCTTTACATATAAACGAGCTGCTCCATTGTACCCGATATGAGCTCTCTAACCACCTACTGAGCCGCATACGAAATATGGCGACGTGAAGGCGAGAAAAAGATACAAATCCACGAACGTATTTCTATACAAATCGGTGTTGGTTTTTTTGTCTTCCTTACCGTACCTCGGATTAAGGTCGTGCTTGCGGTTTGCATGTCTGTAGCGTAATCTGTTCTAAACTCCCTTTTCCACGTATTTTTTGTGTGCTCCTTTTCTTTTTCAATTGAGATATTATATACAATCCTAGGAAAACAGAAGTCCTACATACTGTCTATTTATTTCTTGACGTATTGGCGTTTTGGAGTATTGCCTCCTCCTTTAGTGTTCTGTTCTGTCTACTGTATGGGTATTGTATTTGAATTGTATTCACTTCTTCACGTCTGTAATTGCCTATGTGTGTGTCACAAAACCGGATTATCTTGGGTTCGATTCCAGATTCACTGTCTTGTGGAAGTGACACAAAGTGGTGAATTCATGGGATATCACTGACACGCCTTTTCATGAGCTAAAAAGTCTATTTTTCTCATTATCTAGTTCAACGTTGTGTATATATTATTATTGTTGTTCTCAATCCTGATAGAAATTCTTATCTTATTTCTTGGAGCTGTTAGCCTGCCACCCATGTTGATAAGGCTTTTTTATAATGTTTTGAAAAGAATAATTCAAATGGATATAACAATGAAACGAAATTATAAGTTTTCGCTTGATTGAAATATGTAAAAATGTATCTCGCTGTGCGGTTTTTTTGCTTTTTGTAAGCATTTATAATAATATTATTTATGACATTTTTTGACGTTATTTTGCGCTATGCTACCAGTCATTATAATATTCATATCAAAAATACAATAAGAGAAAAAGGTATGAATGTGCTCTATATAAAAGCGACAAAAACATAAATGGACTTTTCGGAAAGGTGCCTTCATCAGCACAAATACCAAAAAGAGATCTAGAGTAGGAAATATCTGACATAAAGTCTAGGCGCATGCGAATTTAAAAATCCATTGATGGTTGATATTGGTGCCAATAAAATTCGCCACTAAGTAAAATTTAAAAATGCTCCTATCAGATGTTCGTACCTTAATGCTCAAACATAATTGAATTCGGTGGTTAAGAGTGGTTCGATCGTCGTCGGAGCCATTGTGGTTAACCCTTGAGAAAGGTTGTTCACTGTTATTGATTACACTGACTGAATTGAACTATAGCGACGCTCCGTTTACAGTGGGTATACCAAATTACAATTATATGACTTTCAGGGAGAGAGAGATATACAAAATCGCGTTTTTATGCAACCAATGCGGCCGCGATGTGTTTGCGTAATTTACGGATTAACCGCGCCGCGGCTGCGTAATTTTGGATTTTGAATGGGAAATGTTATTTTAAAGCCTTGTATGCGCTGATTTCAAAACATTGAAAAACATTTTGATTGTCAATTGCATTTTAATGTTTGAACCTAAACGGCAGCATTAGAGTCAATAATAAATAATACTATAGTATAAGTATTATAAAGAAGATTACAAGTAGTGTTAGTATAATGTAATGGTAGTAGTTATACATATCGTTGGTACACTGTCTCATACACATACGCACTCAAACGTCGGAAACAAATTTGTAGCGGTAATTACTTCCTGTTTGATACTGTTCCTGTAGTATTATGTCTAATTAATTACATTCAGATACTCCGTGATGTTCTTTAGTAATAGAACAACTTGCATTGCATTCTATTACCATTATGATGTGCATTGCTAAAAAGCAACAAGAATATAAAAAAATTTGGTCAGTTTTGCGTTTTGTCATATTTTAGCTTCAGTACACTGCAGAATATACTACTACCATTACCAATTATTGAATATTACTTTCATAAAACAAATACAATTATTATGTAACCATCTTATTATGAATATTATGATTAATATAATGTTATATAATCTATGGCAGATGACATTATTTTAAAGCTTGTAAAAAAAGTTAATTAACAGTAATTTTTTGCGGATTTGCCCTTCAGTTAGTCGCATAATTTGTGCATAATTTTGTGCTTTTGCACGTATACTTATGCGCATAATTTCAGGATTTTATTTTCATAACCCGCGATGTCAGAGACAACAACAAATTGAAGAGGAGAGTATTTTTTAATGGGTTTGTAATACATTAATCTAACTATAGTAAGCCTTACAAATTGCAACATTCTAAACGAAAACAAAAATCCCTGCCATCTCCATTTAACACTACTTACTACTACTACTACTACTACTTTATAAAACATAATATAATATCTATACAACTACAACGCTACTTCTATGCCACTTACCTTACTTACCCACCGCTGTTGCTTATACACGTGCATTGCCCCAGGACTGCTCACCTACGGCTGGCAAGCGGATGAAGATAAACATGAAATAATACTCGTCTACTCATCTTACCCATTCACACTCACACAGTCCATTGTGAGAACCATTTCCAGTAGAAAACCGTTTAGAGTGAGTGTCTGGTCTGTTGATGGGACAAGTCTAACTACATCTTAAGTCATGCATGGAATAATATCTACCTAGTCGTCTAGTCCACACGATTAGGATTATTACAGTGTGATTGGTGGCTGGCTTTCATGGGTGGGTGGGGGTAAGCATTTTGTGTTTCTAAATCTGTCTGTCTCTCTTTCTCTTTACTTTTCTATTTTAGAAATTAATAGAAATGCCAAAGAAATGCCACTAATATTCTTCCCCGAATGGAAATTCGTCTTTTGGTTTTTCAACGTAAACCGAGCCTCTCCGGAAGTCCAGCGCGACCAACGTTAGCAATTAGTGTAAATAACCTTGCTCAAGGGTTAACCACAATGCCTCCACCGAGGATCGAACCTGGAACCCTTCCATCCGCAGTCCAATGCCTTTACCGCTCGGCCACCGTGACACCAAGTATAAGGTGAAATCATTATATAGTTTACATTGAAAATTAATTCATTGTATGAAAATAAGGAGTCCAATGGTTGTAACTTTCGTTTCATTATATAATTCTCTCGTTTTCATTCACACTCTTACTGTGTCTATCTTTAATTATTTATCCATCTATCTACCCTATTTGCCTATCATTGTTTCTCACTAATTATCTCTCTAACTGTTCTTTTTGTTGAAATCACTAGAATGACACATCATAATATGTGGTTCAGACACAAAGTTTCAAATCCTTAAAGCGTATGAGTCTACATATCATTCTATGTTTCTGTATCTATCTCTTTCTCCTTCTTGACTGGATGCCTAAAGCATGTCTCTCCATTCCCTTTTTATAACTTATATTTCTAGGTAATGCAATATCGACGCGGATGAAATGTAATAATAATCACACAAAAAACGTAATGCATTATTATGTGAGTAAAGAAAGGATGAAATCTAGATATACAAGAGTAAAAAAAAATTAATATATGCCTAAAAAAGAGGACTGTATCAAAAAAGTGCTGGTAGGGCTCAGTGGTCGGTACCTCTGAATCAAACGACCCGGATTCGAATCTGGGTGAACGCAACTATTTGTTTTGTGTTTTTCACACCCCTGATCTTAGTGTACGGCCATAGTTGGGCAGATTCGCATAGCTTATTTCCGCTGCTTGCAAATCAAATATATTATTGTGAGCAATGGAACTGGCCACAGTCGCGAAGATTGCCATTGGCAAGAAATCAGAATCTGCTTTTCTGATTTCATATGTAAAGGAAACCCTTCATCTGATCTAAAAATAACTTCCTATAACTTCCACCGGTAATGTTATCAATTGTCTACCTATGCATACTTTTGTTTACCTTTCACTGTGCCATCCCATAAACTCTAGTGCTGCAGGTTTTCAGGGGGGAGGGGGGGGGGAATGAAAAAAGTACCTGCCGTCACTGTTGCCTTGGCCTTAGGCTAGGTGAAATCTGACATCAAGTCTGCTCGGATAAGGACGAAATACTAGGAGACCCAGTGTTTATCTCTAAGTACTGAATACAATTTCTCTTTATTTCTCTATATATTTATTCCTTCTGCTCTATGGTGGCATTTTGATACTCTAAGTACTGAGTACCTTAAAAAAATTACAGTTAGTTAAAATTTGCTAAAGAACGCTGCCAAAAGCGCAACCCAGGCAATATTTTTTTTAAATCTCTGTCCATCCAACATTAACACTCAAGGACGATTGAGTCAGCTGGCAAATTAAAAAAAGAAGAATGCACTTTCTACAAGATAAAATCATAAAATATATGTACATCTAAAAAGAGGTGACATATAGTTTCAAAAATTATTGTCGAAATGAATTATTACATACCTAAAAAAAACTAATAGGGGAAAAAAATAATATCGAGAGAAAAAAATGTTACCTCCCACAGTTCAATGTACTAACAGATGCTCAGGGTTGTATATAAACACACATGCAGGCACATATACTCGCACGCCTTCTTATCAACACTTGCCTTCCAATGTATCAAGATGGCGCACACACGCATGTAAAACATTATATTTTAGTCAGACATTCACACACACGGACACTTTTTCTCTACCCCCCCCCCCCTCTCTCTCTCTCTCTCTCTGTCTCTCTCTCTGTCTCTCTCTCTCTCTCTCTGTCTCTCTCTGTCTCTCTCTTTCTCTATTTATCTATCTCTTTCGGAAAACCAACCCACACACATACACACAAGCATTATGTATTGAAACACAGAGAGATATGGTAGAGCGAAAGGCAAAGAAAGATAAAGAGATAGAGAGAGAAAGAAAGAGAGTGAGAAAGAGAGAGAGAAAGAGAGAGATAGAGAAAAAGAGAGATAGAGAGAGTTGTACAGAGGAAGGAACCCAGAGACAGATCAGGTACACTTAGATGGACATAATTTGGACCAAAAGATACCATTCGATGTCCAGCCATCAGCGTTAGACTTACCATGTGTGTGGGCTGTAATCAAGTAGATGTGTATCATGTATTTATAAAAAAAATTGAAAATTTAGAAGCCTGAACGCTACATCAACAGCAACGAAAAACACTTGTAGCATAATAATGTGTACCTCAAGTACCGAAAAGCATAACACTTTGGTTTCTTTTCTTGTGTATGAAATAACAGACAAATATGAGACACCAAGGTACCCTGACATACGGTCACACTTCATAGTTTACTAACAAATGAACAGGCACGCATTCCACATAACTTCTAACGATATACTAAGTAAAATATGCGACTACTATCTAACTCTTTATTACTAGCATGTGAAGTTATTTTTGTCTTACTTTTAACTTGGTCTGGAATGTAACGAACGTTAGGTCAAATGAGGACAGTAAAAGAGTGAGGAAAAAAACCGAAAGCATTTTTACCCCGAAATGGATTCCTATTATTGTTAGTATAGTTCCCCGTCGTTCGATCCGGGGTTATCTTTCATCGTTCTTAGCTAGGTAGCTGTTACACTAAACTTGCAACCTATACCTACACAATGCACAATAATATGCAATTCACCATACACGATCTTACACTGGTGGTCTCGCTGAGCACAATATTATACATTTACCATACATAACACTCTCTTTCAAGCCTTTGAAGGTATCTCCAACGCAAAATAATTGATTGCGACATCATTTTCAGCACAAACTTATTTATGACGTCATCCATTCATGTGAGTAACAATCTATTTTGCCGCATAAAAGAATCGTTGACGTCACCACTTCTTTGCCATACATTTTAGAAAGAATGGGCATGATCATTCAGGTGTATGGTATATGATGAAGAAGCATTGTGAATGATAACTTTTGTATGCTCATTCAGGCGCGAACCAATAAACAACGAAAACTCGTAAAGAAAACAACAAACAAACAACAGCAGTAAAATAATTTCAAAAGAACTCAAATATAACTGATAAGTTCCAGCACTAAATTTGTGTCACGGTGGTCAAACGATTAAGGCCATTAAGCTGCCGAACCTAGGGTTTGTGGCTTGGCACCCATCTGAGGTACCGTGGTTAACCCTTGAGTAAATCTATTTACACATAATGCTTGCGTTGGCGGCGCTTAAGTATCGCTACGCTCGTTTTACGGTGGAAAAATGAAAAGAAAGAGAAAAAAAAGCAATTTCACACCGAGGTTGAATGCAGAGGATTTATTTATTTTATTTTGTATTTCTTGTTTACATAACATATTTGTTTAAAAACAGCAAGTTATGATATTTTAATGATAAAAACTAGGTAAGCACCTCCATATGTATGTCGCTAACATATATACAATGGAAAATATTAAATATTATTATTGGTTTAAAAAATATTAGATATATAGTAATATTTGTATGTTTTCCAAGATGGCGATGTTTCCATGACAACCATAACATTTTTATGTAAAAAAATAATTTCATAGATCTTTGTTTTACATTCATATGACATGCTGTGTGTGTGATTTTGCTCTCAGTGTGTTATTAACGAAAGTAAGTTGTGTCAGTAGTTTAGCTCCTTAAAGTGCTTGATATGTTTTGTTTTTGTTTTTTTTGTTGTTGTTTTTTTTGTTTTGTTTTGTTTTTTATGGATTGTTAGGTTTTGTGATCATCCATCAGTCCTCGGTTCCTCAGTCCGTGTTTACCTTTACAACAGCCCACACACAGGTAAGTGTAACACTGATGTCTGGACATGAATAGGGTGTTTTTGGCCGTCCATCTTTGTATACCTGGCGCGTCTATGTGTCCACCTCTCTCTCTCTCTCTCTCTCTCTCTCTCTCTCTCTCTCTCTGTCTGTCTCTCTCTATCTATCTATCTATCTATCTCTATCTATCTCTTTCTATCTCTCACCCTATCTCGCATTCTATCTCTCTGCAGTTCTCTCTATCTCTCTCTTTATTTCTCTCTCTCTATCTCCATCTCTCTATTTATCTCCATCTCTCTCGGTCAGTATATCTACCTATCTATCATACCTCCCTTTCTAGGATCAGGGTTATGAAAAACGCTAAACATGATATAGTGGCATCCACCGGATTGGATCTCGGGTCGTTTGATTTAGAGATAGACACTGTGCCACTGCACCACTAAGAACCATTTGAATTATAATTAGTAGACCAGTTATTGATTTCATGCAGTAAAATTAAAATAAATTTGTGAAATGCAGATATTATTTTATTATCTAGAGTGTATGCATTAAATAATGATATAGTGTTTATGCAGCGTTTCTCCACTTATTTTTACTAGATTCGAACCCACAACCTCTCGGTCAAGAGCTGAGTGTCTCATCACTAGACCACAAGGGGGTCACACACATGACAAATATTGACTCGAATGCTTTATAAAAATTGAAGGTAAGCACTTGATCTGCGGATTATTACAAGCTCATAAGAACTCATTACAAATTATTACCACCACACAAACTAGCCATAGTGTCACGGTTGCCTAGTGGTTAAGGCGTTGGAATGTAGATCGAAGGGTTCTGATTTCGATCCTCGGTCGAGGCATTGTGGTTATCCCTTGATCAAATCAAAGTTATTTTGCACTAATTGTTTACCGTGGTTCGAAGCTCGGTTTACAGAGAAAAAATAAAAGAAGAATTTCCCCTCGAGGATGAATATATCTAGTGGATTTCTTTAAAGGGGTATAATAAAATAAAAACTAATAGTATCATATAGTTGCTCTCTAGTCTAGCAGTATAGGTGCTCAACTCATAACCGAGAGGAAAGGAGTTCGAATCCGCCTCGTGACGATGCAAAGTTGAGTCCTTGGGAAAGGCTCTTTACACGCATTTCCTCACCCCACTCAGGTGCAATGAGTACCCGGCTATAGGCAGAGATGGAAAATTGTCAGAACACAAGAAGTATGCGACCTAATAGGCAGCTCTTCTGTATGCTCCGCAAGGAGTTGAAATGGTACTGGAATGTAAAGGCCTGTCGGGGAGTAAATGATATGTAAAGCACGTGCGCTATATAAATGCAATCTTTATCTTTTTATCTTTTATACAAGTGGAAATATAGACATAGTTGAGGCAAATTGTTTAAATAAATCATGATAAGAAACAAAGCAATATTAAGGAAACCCCAGAATAGGCAATATAGAAGCGAAAGTAAGTAGTACCATTATTGTTTGTCTTGTCCAGGTTGGATACCCAACCATTGACTAAGTCAGGAGAAAACTCCAAGGTAGACTAGGTTACAATAATATAATTCTATTTAATCTGAGACGCCTAGTGGATAGAGGAGCTCTTTCTTCTTGGCAAGGCGATTCGGTGCCGAGGGTCTTGGGTTCGAGCCCCGTTCTAACTGTGATTTTTTCATTATTTTTCTCTTCTTCTTTCGCTTCTATATTATCTATTCTGAGGTTTCCTTGATAATTTTTTGTCTCTTATCATCACATTCAGGTAGGTAGTACTATAACAAAACGATGAGTTTGCAATATAAATAAATAGTAGAAGACAAGAATGATGAGTGATAGTCTACAATGATCGTGGGAAAAAGAGAGAGAGAGATGTACGAGCATGGCGAAAATAAGGAAGAGAGTGGGAGAGTGTGGCTCTGTGGTCTAGTGGTATGGCTCTCAGTCCTATGATCCAGAGGTCATTGATTGTTACCCGATTAGCAGCGATGCAAAGTTAAAACCTTGGGAAAAAGTTGCTGTTTTTTACGCGCACATTTCCTCACCTCACTCAGGTGTAATGAGTACCCGGTCAAAGGTAGAAATGTGATTGTCAGAATACTAGAAAGTCGTGCCTTTCGAACAGCTCTTCTGTATACCCCATGAGGAGCTCATATGATGGAATGAATTGTGCTATTTGGGACAACTTTGTAAAGTGCTTTGAGGATTTAGAAAATAAATGGAAAAGCTCTCTATTAGAGAAAAACGGCGAAAGAGAGAATGGTGGAGAGAGGGAGAGAGAGAGCGTGCCTATTAACAAGGTCCCACTGTATATTATAAGCAGTGCAATGAAGGGAAATAAAAAAGTAATAATAAAAAACGGAATAGTAATCAATTACTTTCTCAAAAAGGCACTTTGAATGAATCGTCTGCATTAAAATCAAAATAAATCATGATAAATAATCAGCGGTATAATATCGTATTCTAAAAGCAATACAATGGCTCTGTGGCCTTGTGGTAAGGCACTCAGCTAGTGATCGAGCGGTCGCTGGTCTAAATGCTCATATCGACGGCAGAGAAATGTTTTTCACACACATTTCCTCACCCAACTCAGATGTAATGAATATCCGTACAGTGGCAGATATGGATATTGTCAGAATGCTAGAATAACGCACTTTTTAGGCAGCATTTCTGTATGATCCACGTGGAGTTGAGAAGTATTGGAATGAACAGGACCTCTTTGTAAAGCACTTAGAGCATTTTAAGAAATAAGTGTGATAGGGCTATATAAATGTTTACTGTTTTTTTTTTTAATTAGAATCTAACTGGATAGATATGAAGGTGTGGCAAAAAATGTAGTATATTATTTATACATAGAGTAAAATAGATAAACGGAGCGGCTATTTAGAAGAGATACCTCCTTAAGGCTTTCAGACGCTATTCGAAGACTTTCAGACTTAGTTCTATCATTCAAAATGAATTGAAGACTGTCTTAAGAGTTATGTCTCTATTAATAATACCTGTAAATGTTAGGACATCCTACTATGTAAACCATTTTCACACTCAATGCAATCAATTGCACAAATAGGAATTTAAAAGTAAAGATAAAAATAAAAATAGTTCTTATATAGCGCACTTACCACCAAAGTCTCAAGGCGTTTTTCAACTCGTTTATTTCCCCAGCCATCAGCAAACATATAACACTGACCAGACATTCGTCAGTTAGACGTGTTACAATTGTCTTAACGGCCAGGTTCTATATTTCACCAGAGTTCAGTGAGGCAATCGACGCAAATTTTAGAACAACCCGCAATAGCGAGCGGGAAATCGAACCTGGGATCGTTGCCGTAGCAGCCTCAGCAGTTCAACGCATCTACCAACTGAGCTAACCGCGGCGATATTATATTTATATTGTATCCTAAAAAGCAAAACGGACAAAATCTAACTAACTAAGAAGGTATGGCAAAACCAGACACTATATTATTTATTATACATAAGATAAAATAGATAAACGGTGTGGCTATTCGTAGCCGTCTCCGTAAAACTTGAAGACGCTATTCAAAGACTTTCAAGCTTAGTTTTATCATTCAAAATGAATTGAAGACTGTCCTAAGAGTTATGTCTCTATTAATAATACCTGTAAATGTTAGGACATCCTACTATGTAAACCATTTTCACTTAATGGAATCAATGACACTAATAGGATTTTTTTAAAGTTAAGATAAAAGCAAAAATAGTTCTTATATGGCGCACTTATCCCCAAAGTCTCAAAGCGCTTTACATCTCGTTTACTCCTCCAGCCATCAGCAAACATATAACACTGACCAGACATTCGTCAGTTAGACGTGTTACAATTGTTGTTTTTTTTTCGGACAAGACAACTGTCTTAACGGCCAGGTTCTATATTTCACCAGAGTTCAGTGAGGCAATCGACGCAAATTTTCTTGCCCAAGAAAAAACCGCAATAGCGGGCGGGAAATCGAACCTGGGATCATTGCCGTAGCAGCCACAGCAGTTCAACGAATCTACCAACTGAGCTAACCGCGGCGATATTATATTTATAGTGTATCCTAAAAATCAAAACGGACAGAATCTAACTAAGAAGGTATGGCAAAACCAAATAGTATATTACTTATACATAGAATAAAATAGATAAACGGAGCGGCTATTTGGAAGAGATACCTCCTTAAAGCTTTCAGACGCTATTCGAAGTCTTTCAGACTTAGTTCTATCATTCAAAATGAATTGAAGACTGTCCTTAAGAGTTATGTCTCTATTAATAATACATGTAAATGTTAGGACATCCTACTATGTAAACTATTTTTACACTTAATGCAATAAAATGACACTAATAGGATTTTTTTAAATGTTATATTTTGATTCGACTGCCTCACCTATACATTACTAATAGCTGAACAAAAATTTAAAAATAAAAATGATTGCATCAAGCCTATTAAGCCTATTTTTTTCTCCCAATAGCGTTGGACACTGACATAAACTGAAGGAGAGAAATTAAACGCTTTTCATAGAAAACAGCTTTATAAGGTCCTAAATATCAGATATCCAGCTAAATTCGCCAACAAATCGCTGTACAAAAATTGCCAAGAGTAATCCATTTCCCTACAAATCTTAGAAGCCCGCTGGAATCGTTTCTGTCACATCCTTAGAAGAGACAATGACGTTCCAGCAAACAAAGCAACACGAGCATACTTTATTAAAGAAACAAGGAAATTCATAGGCCGGCAAAATTACAACTTTGCCGATAGTAATCAGAAGAGACCTCGCACGCATCAACCATCATAATAACAGACCCACGTCAATAAATGATCTGAATGAGATAACATGTTAAGCTCAGAACAGACAACTTTGGAGAAGAATACACACATCGAAAATTCTCAAAGCAGCCGGAGCGACGCAGTTGGACAACTAGGATGCGACACGACGATAAGTCAGTAAGCCTTTTATTGTCTCCCAATAGTGTTGCCGAGATGTCTCTGAATAACCGCATCCATAAATAGATACAGTAATAAATAACGGTAGATGGAAGTAAGATAGAGATAGAATGATTGGTGAATATGGACCATGGATGCACTAAAAATGGTAACAACCTGTTAGGCCTCTATAAAGTTTTAATTTTGTCATCTATTGCGTGATCAGTAAAGTGTTGATTGTGGTGCTTTGCGTGTTTGGAGAGATATGGAGACTGTGTGGGTGTGTCACGATGGCTGAGAGGTTAGGGAATCGGGCTGTGGAAAATAAGGTCATTGGTTCGATTGCTGTCAAAGGCATCGTGGTTAACCCTTGAGCAAGGTTATTTGCACGTATTATTGCTTACGTTGGTGGCGCTGAAGAATAGAAGACGCTAGGTTTACGGCAGAAATAAATATTTAAAAAATGACGAAATGCCCCTCAGGGATAAAGATATGTACAACAAAAAATAGATGCAGCAATAAATAACGATAGATGGAAGTAAGATAGAAGAGATAGAATGATTGGCGAATATGGACCATGGATGTATAAAAAAAATGTAATCAAGTTTAAGGCCTCTATTTTTTTTAATTTTGTTCTCAATTGCGTGATCATTAAAGAGTTGATCGTGGTACTTTGCGTGAATTGCGCGTGTGTTGTAATGGGTTGATGGTGTGGTTGGATGGATAAAAATGATTCACATTTTGGTGACAATTGCGCTCAAAAGAGAATGCACTAAAGATATAATAGAGATTTACAGTGGATTGCTATGGCGTATTTGTACGATGTTTGCCTCTGAATCAAACTGATTGAGTTCTATCTCTGTTGGACGCATCTATTTGCTCTGGGTTGTTCACACCACGTGATCTTGGAGAAGTTAGGATTTAGCATCAAGTCTACTCGGACACAAACGAAAACTAGGAGGTCCCGCATTTACATCAAAGCACGTTAAATCATTGGCGGTTTATAATCGCAAAGATCAGGCATGTAAAAAAAAACCACATGGGCGTAATTCGGAAAATTGATTCCCAGTCAACAATAAAATAAACATACATTAAAAAGCTATCCCCTATATTCATCCCCGATGGGAAATTGGTTTGTTTGTTTTTTTTTTCACCGGTAAGCGAACCTCGCCGTAGTCTAGTGCAGCCAACATAATAAGCAATTAGTGTAAATAACCTGTTAATCATAATGCCTCGTGCGATGTTTGAACCCGGAATCCTTCGATCTGTAATCCAACGACTTTAAACACTCGGCTGCCTAATGCTTCAATATTATAATCATAAAATACATTTCATAATCTTATATAATTGAGTCGTTGGCATAAGTGAAAGAACTATCTCAAGACAAGTTCCTGAATAGGAGTACGATATCCTATATTTTAATCATCCATGGTTGGACCACACAACCCGTAGAGCACGACTCGAATCCATCGAAGGATTAAAGAGATTATGTGCGAGATGTTTAAGCGCTTAAAACTACATCTATCAATGCCGGTTGTTTAATTAAAAACCGAAATTTATAGCCGACGAGAGAAAGCTCTGAGATTACAGTGACAAAGAAGAAGGTAATAAACAACAGGTCCTTTCTGCATTAGGGGGACTCGGTATTAGGGCTTCCAGGATTTTTGTAAATCTCTGTTCTGGGGATCATTTGTGTATCCTCTTCTTCCTCCTTCTTCATCATTGATAATCAATATTATTATCTTCGTCATCATCATCAATACATCCTTGTCATTGTCATTGCAAGTAGAGCCATTGCTATATTCCGTAATGTTATTCATCATCAATATTTTCAAGACTATGATAATAAAAATAATGATAATAATGATATATGGCATTAGCATAATGCCCCACCCCGCATGTGCAAGCTCTGAGCGCTTAAGATGTGTTACTCTGTAGTCTAGTGATGATGCACTCATCTCGTGACCGTGAGGTCACGGGTTCGAATCCGCTTAATGTCGGTGCAAATTATTTGAGTAAAAACTTAATTTTCTCTTTCTCTATTTTTCTCTATCTCTTCTCGCAGAATTTTCCCAAAACGCTGACAAGAGTGATTTTGCCTTACTTATAATATACTCATAGTATCAATAAGATGAAAAGTAATTTAAAATATAAAATTTAATGACTGTATCAACCCAGCAGTCCATTTCAATGATTTATTCCTGCTTCAAATAGTTAATAAGGTAAAATAAAGATTGTTCTTATATAGTGCACTTATCACCAAAGTCTCAAGGCGCTTTACATCTTGTTTACACTCCCAGCCAACAGCAAACATTTAACACTGACGACACGTTGACCTGTTAGGCGTGTTACAATTGTTTTTCGGACAAGACTACTGTTTAAACGGTCAAATACTCTATTTCACGAGAGTTTGGTGAAGCACTTGACGCAAATTTTCTTGCCCATGGAAAAACCGCAGCAGCGGACGAAGATCTAACCCGGGACCATTGCCGTAGCAGCATGATAGTCACAGACTGACAGCAGCGCTGTATTTTCTCCTAATCGCAGTTACCCAGTCATAGAATAGCTTGCGTGAAGTGGGTCACGGTACCTTGCAATGAAGGCATAATAATATAATGGTAGGATGATGCTGATAAACCAACCTGCTATGATTGAATTTCATAATCAGGCATGGTCTTGGGTCTTACCTGATAGAACTCCCTGGTGGGCTGATGGTATCAGTAGATAATTTCAGTATCTGGTAAATGGGTCTTATGACAACATGACTATGATATTATTATGCCAGTGTAGTAGGTGATGTTACGAGAAAGATATAACTAGATACATAAGTATATTATAAGGGTTGAGTGCAAAATTGTCGTATTTCGAAAAAACTCAGTTTTGAGAAAAAATGTTATAAAGATTCAAGACCTTCTGTTCAGCCAGAAAATGTTGCAATCTAAATAATATTTGTTGATCTTTGGTATTTGATTGAACATAATATATTATATACCCAATTCTCTCTCTCAATCGATCACTCTCTTTCTCTCTCACTCTCTCTCTATCTATATATCTATCTATCTTTCTATCTTTCTCTCTTTCTCTATCTCTCTATGTCTATCTCTCTATCTATCTATCAATCTATATATCTTTATATTTATCTCTCTCTTACTCTCTCTCTCTTTCTTTCTCTCCCTCTCTCTCTCTCTCTCTCTTTCTCTCACACTCTCTCTCTCTATCTATCTATTTATCTATCTATACCTGTCCCACACATGCACACACAAATTATCTTTCTATTCCAATCTCTTTCTAAAAGTGCAGCCCTTCTCTTACTCTAACAATCTTTCTATTTATTTCTATAACTCATTCAAACTATGGTTTCTCATGTTATTATCTTAATATTCATCACTATATCCAGAAGCTCTGCATTTGACTCTTTATTTAGAAATACTCTGCAATCATACTTTCGTTGTTCTTCACTCTCGATTTTGTCTATACTCATAAAGTCTTGCTCACTTTAAGGGCCTAGTCTCACTAAGCATGCAAAGTACAAATTATACACCAGACATTATTCAAAATTTACTACACAATCATACATTAGCAGTCAGACTGAGCATGCACATTCACCATATAGCATACACTTTTTTAAGTCTTTCGAAAATTTATCGCGAAAGGGAGCGGCTGTGCACTGGGTCTAGAGTTCACGCTTATGTGGATCACTTTGAGCTTATTTCAGTCAAAACGCTTACAAATTTATATTTTATAGATTATACAATCACTGTTTACAATTAAGTAGACATGATTTGGTAATAAATAACTTAATATGTACTCCACAATCGAAATTATAGACAAAACCATTGTCGAATCGAGTTCAAAGCATTAGTAAGGCAGGCTAAAAATGAATCTAGTATTACTAATAATAGATATAATATCTTGCACTAATTTAGGTATTTCCAGCACAAAAGAATTTATGACACCATTAAAATATTTCTACAGAACGAAAGAGTCGTTGACGTCACCGATTGTATGTCATACACTTGGAAAAGAATGGACACAACCATTCATGTGTATGGTGAATGATGAAGGTGTATGTGTATGATGACGTTTGTATGCTCAGTGTGACGGGAAACAACACCGTGTGTTCATTTTTTTTTGTATCATACAATGTGTATGGTGTATTTGTATTTGTATGCTTAGTGAGACTAGTGTCTAACGCTCCTTTTCAGGTATGTACACTACGTCATTTTCATTCTTTCGTTGCTGCACTGATAATCTTAATGAGTTTTCTGACACTCGATGTAAATGACAGATTAGGACAGTGCAGTGAAGTCAGAGTCACAATAACTGTCTGCTTCTTGTTCTTTGTAATAGCTGATAGTCCATCCAATTATGCTTCTTCTTCTTCTATTCTTTTTTTTTTCAATTTTGCCAAAAGACTCAATCGTACTAGAGTATTACTGTTGATTGAGCAGGATTTTTTTTTCAAATTTTATTCCGTGTGGCGGTTTTTGGTAGTGATTTGAAATCACCAATGGGTTTTTAACGTGCTTGAATGATATGAATACGGGATGTTCTAGTTGTTCGTTCGTATCCGAGCAGGCTAGATGCCAGAGGTTACCTATTCTATGTAAAGTAAAGTAAAGATAGTTCTTATATAGCCCACTTATCACCAAAGTCTCAAGGCGCTTAATATCTCCTTTACTCCCCCAGATAACAGTAAATATTTTTAAACACTGACGAGACAGTCGCCGGTTAGGCGTGTTACCACTGTTTTTTGACAAGACAGCTGTCTTAACGTCCAGGTACTCTATTTCACCAGAGTTCGGTGAGGCAATTGACGCAAATTTTCTTGCTCAATGAAAAACCACGGTAGCGTGTGGGAATCGAACCCGGGACCATTGCCGTAGCAGCCGCAGCAGTTCAACACCTCTACCAACTGAGCTAACCACTATGAAGAACTCAGAACAATTTGTTGCGTTCATCCCGATTAGAACCCGGGTCGTTTGACTCAAAGGCAAACATCGCAACGCTCCTTACATAACCCCTGAGTGACTACAGCATATTAATCAAAATTCCATCTCATCAATAACATGTATCATATTATTGAAGAGGTATTATACTTACAATGTATGGCAAAATCACACAGTCAAATGTTTAGAGAAAACTCTGCAAGAGAAGATATGGAGACAAGGCCATAGTGGCGGCAGGTACTTTTTTTCAGTTTTTTTTCTCTGTAAAGCTGTAGCACTAGAGCTTGTGGGATTGCACAGTGAAAGGTAAACAAAAGGATGTATAGGTAGACAATTGATGACAATGCCGGTGGTCGCTGTAGTAAGTTATTTTTAGATCACTTGGTTTTCTTTTATATGAAAAGAAGAAAATCATATTAGGATTTCCTGCCGGTGGTAATGTGCGCGATTGTGATCGGCTCCGTTGATCACTATTGGTTCGATTTGCCATTTTTTATTCAATTATCTGCAATTAGATAATAAGCTAATTGCTTATTTCATGAAATCCAGAGAATAATTTTTAAAAATGCCATTAACATTCATCCCCGAAGGGAAATTCGTTTTTTGATTTTTCACTGTAAACCGAGCCTCGCCGGAAGTCCAGCGCGGCCAACGTAAGCAATTAGTGTAAATAACCTTGCTCAAGGGTTAACCACAATGCCTTCACCTAGGATCGAACCCGGAACCCTTCGATCCGCAATCTAACACCTTAACCGCTCGGCCACTGTGACAAAATAAACTGAGTGGCTCTGTAATCTATTGGTTAGGCACTCAGCTCGTGATTGAGAGATGAGATGTTCGAATCCGCGCACAAAGTTAACTCATTGGGAAATGTTTTTACTCAAATTCCCTCACCACACCCAGGTATCATAAGAATCCGGCCTTACGCAGTGATGGAAATTATCTGAATGATCAAATGTGGCTCCTTTCAGGCAGCTCTTTTTTATCCTCTACGAGACGATTATATGGTATTGGAAGGGATTGGCCTGTTAGGGACCATTTTTCTAAAGCACTCAAAACATTTAAAAAATAAATGACAAAACCTTTAAAAATGCCATATTATATTTATTTTAGACTGACAGTCATTACTAATACTCAAGCACACAGTTAAGAGCGTTGGTAAAGATTGAAAGAAGAATGAGGTGTCGCAAAGCGGAGTTATCAAATCAAAATGTATGAGTAAATCATAATAATATTATAGTGTTGGAAGCTATGCAGAGATGCGGAGT
>JAUEKR010390794.1:0-13492 GCA_031762895.1 Corambe burchi
ACTACTACTACTACTACTACTACTACTACTACTACTACTACTACTACTACTACTTCTTCTACTACTACTACTACTACAACTACTATCACTACTACTTCTACTTCCAATATTACTACTGTCATAATTACTTCCACTACTACTATCATTACAGCAGCTATTACTTTTAATTATAATCTAACTCCTTTAACAAGTAAGAAAGACCTACTTGCTCTGTATCAACTGCTTTTGTTTAATTCACTAGTGAACTACGCATACATAAACTGTGATTTCAAGATATCCCTGTAATAAATATGTAGACGTGACAGTCACCAAAAACGCCTTATCAATAATCTCTTCAGCACCTCTAATACCAGCTACTATAGTATTATGAATATAGATCTATAATAGTATTATGTAGACACTCTATCTACATTGTTTTAATAAGTCTCTAGATCTGGTAGTTCAGTGAAAAGAATCGAAAGCCATCTAACGACATTTAGTGATAATGGTAGTATTAGCAGTTATACTAATGAATCATTAGTTGTAGAGTCTAACATAGAATACTGGGTATTATCAGCAACGGGTTTTTAAAAAAGAAAGAATGCCGTAGATCAAACTATGTTTAAGGGCATTCGGAAAATCAAAAACTAAAAATTAGACTTTTACTTAGCGTTTGAAAGAATTATTAGTAATATAAAACTTTGGATTTCAAGAGCAGCCTTTTTTAAATGGAAGTAAGTGATATATGTGATGATATGAAATTAACCTTAATTGGAACAATCAAATTATATCTAAACACCCGCACTGATAAAAATAGCGTTATAGTTAATTTCAATATAGCTTTTGAAGGAATTAATAGTAATATATTAAATTCTGGATTTTTTAAGCAACTATTGGTTTTTTTTGAGTTTTTTGTTTGTTTTGTTTTGTTTTTGTTTGCTTGTTGTGAAAAATGTATTATTATGAGATAGTTCATATTTTGACACTAAAAAACGTTATTAATAAGGCTTTAATATTAGGGGTATAAAACTCCATTTCATAAGCAGTTGTGTTTTTAAGGACGAAGAAAACCTGTGATTATTCCAATTCGGAAAATCAAGATTATAAGTGATATAAAACTTTGTACTTCATAAGACGGTGTTTAGAAAGAAAAGAAGTAATAGACTTATGATTAATCGCATTTGGAAGATCAAAATCTATTGTTGTGTAGTATGTTTTTTTTTAGTTGTTAATTATAGATAGGTGTGTTTAGTAGTGGTAATCTATTATATTCATAAACACTAATTTGTCATTATTTGCAAATGATACATTATAGTGTAAGGCTAGATCAATCAATTTATTCTCAATTGAACTATCATAATGTGTTATTTTTCTAATACAGTTAATAGCAAATGAATGAATTTCATAACCTTAAGATTGTCATAAATTTAAGATCTAATTATATAATAAAATGTATTAATAATATTATGAATATAATAAACACTATCTAACAAGAATGATAAAAAGAATTATCAACGTTGTCTCCAATATCGATGATGATTTTTTTATACAACTTATTGTTAACTTAACATTGAGAAATTTATTTCTGCATTAATGCCTTCAAAGAAAGTATGTAGACCTATATGATTTTATTAATGTACGCTTGTACTATTAACATTTAAAAGACAATATCTGTATCACAGAAACATGATTGAATTAAGCTTTTATAATTTGTTATTGGATAAGTGTTGTTTATTTCATATTCCTAAAAAAAGCAAATTAAAGCAATACCAAAAGATCAAGAAACAAAAAAAGCAACAAAAACATATACAAACAAACAAACAAATAAACATACAGCCAACCAAAACAAAACAAAACAAGCAATAACCAAGCAATAACCTGAGTAATTTTAGTACAGACTTCATTAATAAAGCTAGCGAGCATGCTGCAATTGAAACAATCGACCTGTATTATGCGGTAATCGCGATATTTGTATAACTGAAACAATATATTATTCTAAACATTTAATAAGCAGCTGTTCCTTTATCACAGTTATTTATGTTGGCAATATTGCTTAGTCTATATATTTATACTTCATCTTCGTTCAACAGGGCGAACCAAATCAGTTAAGCTTTTAACACACTTTGGGATTGGAACAATTC
The DNA here is from genome assembly GCA_031762895.1 of Corambe burchi. NCBI lineage: Eukaryota > Metazoa > Mollusca > Gastropoda > Nudibranchia > Onchidorididae > Corambe > Corambe burchi. The sequence goes on from JAUEKR010390794.1 coordinate 2,121, forward strand.
AAATTTTGCTCGGGTTGCGTTTGTATACAGATTATACTCTGTGATTTTAATCAAACCCAATGTTATTAACGCGTGTAGATGTAAAACACAGTATCTCTTAGATTTGTGTCCATATTTGCACAAACTAGATGGCATAATATACATACTCTTAGTTCAGGATTGTGGAAAGAGACTGAACACATTCTTGTGCTCATTCGAGTTCGAACCCGGGTTCTTCGATTCGGAGGCAGACATCGTACTCCAGCACCATTCATCTAAATAGGAATCATACCACCGCTGCTCTCTGCAAATATATTGTTGATGGTGGACTATAGACATTGATGTATGTGGTAAATTTCTGTTATTTTCGTTATTTTCGTTGTTCTATGTGTTTTTGGTAAGTCTACCATTTACAAGTCAATATTAATGAAGATTGCCAATTGCTTTGGATGAGAGCTTGCTGTCCAATGCATGCCTCTGCCATTAAATGTACTACATATTATATTCTCAGTGTGGGATTAAGATAATTCTGAGACATTGGATGACCCATGGGCGACCATCACGTATGTCCGCCTATAAAACATTATTTCATTAAAATATCACATTACATCCCATCAGGAACAATAAAAACAACATATATGAGATAAATCAACACTGTAGTATTTTGTAACAAACTGTTTTGCTGATATCCATATTGCCTTTACTTATAACATATCGAACAAACAGTAGAAAAGTAGTTGGGATCAATATATAATGATAAATGTATTTGATTACGATGATAATAAGATAATTGCAACATTTATGTTATATTTATAATGGGCTAGCTAAGCTGTCAGCTGGTTTATTCAAAGAAAAAAAAAGTAAACCTGTGTTCGGCTTACGTCCCATTGAAATGATATCACCCAATGGTATTGTAAACCCATGTGAGGCAGCAACATAAAAAGGTAATAACAAGAACAGAAACAGACAACAGCATGAACAAAAACAGGTAACAAAAAGAACAACAACAGGCAACAACACGAACTAAACGAGGCAAAAAAAAAACAAAAACAAGAACAAAAACAGACAGCATCAAGAATCAAAACATACAACATCAAAAACAAAAACCGAGATTAACAAGAACAAAAACAGGCAACGGCATGAAAAAAAACAACAAAATCGAACAAGAGCAACACAGCCAGCAACAAGAACAAAAGGATCAACTACGAGAATAAAAACAGACAGCATCAAGAATGATAACAGACAGCAATAAGAACAATAATCTGCAACATCAAAAACAAAGACCAGGATTAAAAAGAACAAAAACAGGCAATAGCAAGAACAAACGCAAACAACAAGACCAAAAAAGACAGCAAACAGAACGATAACATACAACAACAAAAACAAAACAAAAAACGGGATTAACAGGAATAAAAACAGACAGCAAGAAGAAAAGCAAATAACAGCAAGAACAAAATCTGGCAGCAGCATAGAAAAAACTCAGCAACAGCAAGCACAAAACATGCCATAACTTTAACAAAAACCGGAAAAAAGCAAAAAAAAAAAATCTGCGTAAGAAATGATAAACTGGCAACAAAAACACTACTGGGCAATAACAACATAACACAGCTAACTAGCAACAATAACATAAAATACGGCAAATATAAGAACAAATACGGTATCACGTTATATTGCTACAGCAAGAGCAAAAACAGGTTACAACAAAAAACTAACACAGGCAACAACAAGAACAAAAACAGACGGCAAAATAAACAAAAATATACAACAACAAAAATAAAAACCGGGATTAAAATGAACAAAAATAGACAACACCAAACAGAAAAACAGGTAACAATAAGAGCAAAACCGACAACAATAATAGGAGCACAAGCAAGCAATAACAACCATAAAAAGAGGCAACAACAAGATCAAAAATAGACAACGGCAAGAACAAAAACGGGTAACAAGAACAAAAATAAGCAACAACAAGAACAATACCAGACGGCAACATAAACAAAAACATATACAACAACAAAAATAAAAACCGGGATTAACATGAACAAAAATAGACAACACCAAACAAAAAAACAGGTAAAATCAAGTAGAAACGCAGGCGTCAACAAGAAAAAAAATCAGGTAACAACAAGAAAAGTATCTGCCAACAGCAAGAACAAAAACAGCAACAACAGCAAAAACACAGACAACAATTATAGCAAAAACTGGAGACACGCAAAAAAAAACAAAAAAACGGCAGTTACAAAAGAAAAAAATCGGCAACAAAAACAATGACGGGCAGCAACAACAAGAAATTATGGCAGTAACAACACCAATAAACAGCCAACAACTCTAACAACAAGAACAGTATAACCGGGCAACAACCAGAACAAAAACTGAAAACAACAAGAACAGTATAAACGGGCAATAACCAGAACAAAAACGGAAAACAACAAGAACAAAAACAGACAACTGCAACAACAAAAACCGATAACAAAAACGACAAAACAGCCAACAACAAACAGAAAAACAAATAAAAGAAAAAAACAACAACCTTGCAGCATCAAAAATAAGAAAAACAGAATTACCAAGAATAAAAACAGGCTACAGTCAGAACAAAAGTGATCACAAGAACAAAACCGGTAACATCAACAACCAAAACTCGGCAGCATCAACAAAAAAAACAGCCAACAAAAAAAGAAAAAAAAAACAACAAAACAACAAGAACAGAATCGACATCATTAAGAAAAAAACAGATAACAGCAAAAACAAAAACGGGATTAAAAGGAACAAACACAGGCACCAACAAGAACTGCACCAAACAACAAGAACAAAAGCAGAAAGCAACAAGAACAAAACTAAACAACAAGAACAAAAAAAAGTCAGCCACAAGAGCAAAAGCAGACAGCAACGAGAAAAAAAAAGAACAACAACAGCAAGAACAAAAATACACATCAAGAACAAAAACAGACAGCAACAAGAACACAGACATAAAACAGCAAAATCAAAAACAGTGATTATCAGGAACAAAACCGAACTACAACAAGAAGATAAACAGACAACAACAAGAATAACAGGTATTAACAAGAGCAAAAACAGACACCAACAAGAAAAAAAGGAACAACAACGAAACCCATCAACCACAACAGCAAAAACTGGCACATAGAACTTTAACCGGCAAAAACAACAACGAAAACCGGCAACAACACAAACAAAAAAACATGCAACAGCAACACAAACAAAAAACAAAAAAAAATAAAAACAGACAATAACAACAACGATGAAAACAGACAACACCAAGAACAAAAGCAGACAGCAGCAAGAACAAAAAGTGGCAGCAACAAGAATAAAAACAGGCAGCAACAAAAACAAAAACAGGCAGCAGCAAGAACAAAAAGAGGCAGCAACAAGAACAAAAACAGGCAGCAACAAAAACAAAAACAGCCAACAACAAGAATGAAGACATGAACAAGAACAATAACATACAACAACCAAAACAATAACTGAGATCGCAAAGAACAACACACAAAAAAAGGCGACAGCAAGAACAAAAACAGGCAACAGCAACAAAACTCGGCGACAATAACAAAACCCGATAATAAAAACAATAAAAACAATCAACAACAAAAAGAAAAACAAGTAACAAGGACAAAAATGGCAGCAGCAAGAGTAAAAAAGACAACAGCAAGAAAAAAAATGGCAACAACATCAACAAAAATAGACAGTAACTAGAACAAAAACTGGCAACAGCAAGAACAAAAACAGAGAAATATTTTAACAAAAACCGGAGAAAAGGAAAAAGCCTGCAGCAAAAGAAAAATAGCCGGCAACAGAAACAATAGCGGGCAACAACAGCAACAAAAACAGCCACCAACATAACCCGGCAAACAACAATACCTTACAAACCACTATCTACAACAACAAACAGCCAACAGCTCTAACAACAAGAGCAGCATAAATGGGCTACAACAAGAACAAAAATAGACAACAACGACAATAACGGGCAGCAGCAAGTACAAAAAAGCAGGAAACAACAATAACAAAAAACAGGCAACGACAAGAACAAAAACAAACAACAAGAACAAAAACAAACAACAACACGAACGAATCAGAGAAAAAGTACAAAAACAGACAACAAGAACTTATGTATTATACAACGACAAAAACATAAACTGGTATTAACAAGAGCAAAAACAGACAGCCGCAAGAAGAGTCAAAGGTAAGTAAACAGAACTTATCGACATACTTATCTCCTCTCTGTGTCTTTGTTTCTTGAAGACAAATTGCTTCGCATTTATAACGTTTGGCATCTTCGATAAGGTTTATTTGGTTTGTGGAATTTATGCCTCTGACATTAAAAGTAACTCTATTTTCAGTGCATGATTTAGATATTTCTGAGAAATTGGATGTCCCATGGACGACCAACACGAACGTCGTCCTATAAAACATCCTTATTTAATTAAAATATCACATTTACATCCCTCTTTCAAGAAATAAAAATGAAAATGTATGAGATAAATGCGGAACAATGAAAACAGGTATGAGATAAATCAGCACCGTAATATTTTTTTTGACAAAATGTTTTGCTGATATCCATAATATTATCTTTACTTAAATCATATCTGAGAAACGGTATAAAAGTATCTGTGATCGATATATAATGATAAATGCATTTGATTATGGTAATAATAAAAATGATTGCAGCATTCAAGTTGAATTTATAATGAGTTAGTTTAGCTATAAGATGTCTTATTGAACGAAAAAGAAAAAGTAAACTTGAGTTAGACTAACGTCCCATCGTAATGATATCACCCAATTGGATTGTTTCCCATTTGAGCCAGGTCCGATTAATGAACGAATTGAAAAGCAAAAGTACAACAACAAAAACGTACATTATATAGAACTATTTTTTTGATATTGTGAAGAATATCTCTATCGTCAAAATGACGGTGTTGAATCGTGGCGGATGCTGTTTAACGTTAATTAATAAACGTCATTTTAATTCCAAACTATCAATGTCCTAAGCAAGAATAATGATTATCCATAGTTTGAATTGAAGGGGTTTTTTTTTGTTTTGTTTTTTTTTGTTCAGAGTGGAATGCGCATATTCAGTTTAACCATTCCACCATGCCTCCAGTGACCAGGGGTGTCTTCTCTTAGAAAATTAACATTGATTGGTTGTGACAATCTGTCTCATTTAATAGTAAAGTTAATTTGAGCCCATCTTTAACGTTCAAGTCAAGACATGATAACACTAGTCTATTAACATTAATTTACATAGATTTACGCCAATCTGCATAGATGTACCTCTACCCAAACCCGACAATCTTCAATGTGCATACAATTCAATGGGTATAGACTCACAGACGAGTTATGTATTATACATTATAATGATAACTACCTATATTTCATTATTAACCTGTTAAGTAGCATTAATATGCGTAGAAGAGTAAGGTATATTTTAATTTTGAGAATAACTTGAGAAGTAGCTTGCTAGGTTTCCTTTCGTTAATTTGTATGATCGTCATGTAACGCTAGTTGTGTGCCATTTTTTTATCGCAAATAAGACCCATGTAAGAAATATGGTCAATTACAATATCATATTTTGTACTAAATCCGCAATGAGACATATAACGCTTTCCTTATTTTGAATGTCTTGTGTAGAAAATACCTTTGTATATGAAAATTTTATTTAAGAAAGCAGATTGCCCGATTTTAATATTCTTATTATATAGGAAACTAGGGGATGTAAATTTGGTTTTCGAGTCTATATCATAATACCTTCTTTGGAAACTATTCAGTGCTTCTAGAACCTCACACCAGAATACATTTGATATTTGTCTGTGTAATTCTTGCGAAAAATCAGGTCCAAGTTTTGTTGTAAGCTTTATGAATGAAATAGTGGTCAAAAGTAATGTTTTCCAGCTCTGACTACTGCATAGCAGCATTTTAATCCATGTTAATTTAAGGGCGTTGATAAATATATCATTTATGTTTGGTACGCTTAGTTCTCCATTAGAAAGTGATCGATAAGCTACATCTCTTTATTTGATCAGGTTTACCGTAAAAAAAGATAGTCTTTGCCTTTTTGTAATATTTATATTTAATCGGGGTAGGGAGAGGAAAATAAGTGCAAACTTTGAAAGAATAAGATATTCTAATATTGTAACTTTACGAAAAGGTGTAAGATCTCTTTTCTTCCAACGAGCCATTTCCTTCCTCATAAGTTCAATTTTATTTGTAATTTAGCAATCACTAATATTCTCAAGGTATTATTAGTATTTCAAAAGAACCTAGATTCCAATTAAAATCCATCCCTTGCATGTATTTTGTTTATGGTGGTCTTGGACACCCAAACCAAGCAACTTTTGTTTTATGGCTATTAAGCTGCAATACAGACATCTTTGCGAATTCTAGAACTACATCTATGCAATTTTCAAATGATTCACTCGAAACATCAAGAAATAAGTTGGTGTCATTGGTATATTGTGACATTTGAACTTCAAAATGTTTGATCATGTCGTATCCCTTCATGTTACTATTATTTCTAACAGCATGTGCAAGTAATTCACTGCAAAGTAAAAAAAAGGTACAGCGAAATAGGATATTCTTATCCACATCCTCTCTTTATTTTAAACCAAGATGACACTTTTCCTTAATTATAAGACACGCTTTTATATCGCAAGTTAGTATTTTGATTACAGAAATGGATTTAATTTCAAAATTAAACTGTTGGAATGTTCGTTCTAGAAAGGACCATGAAGGTGTATCAAAATATTTCTTGAAATCCAACAACAAAAGGATTCCTGGTTTTTAATTTATTTTTTCCATAATGCAGGGTATCATAAACCAGTCTAATATTATCACATGTAAATCTCCCTTTCATAAAACCATTTTTAGTCTTCATGAATGACGTGTGGTAAGATTACCGTAAGTCTTTTTGCAAAATCCGCTGGCTATTTTGTATGCTCTATTTAAGAGAGTGATGGGTTTCCAGTTTTCTATACAATTACTTCGATTGTGTTTGCTAACAGCCTACGAGCGTGGAATTGAGATGACAGGCGATTATTTTTAAATGATCAATATGCGTTAAAGACTTCAAATAAGGCCTGCATTGATTTTAATGTTATAAGCTATATGAATTGTTACCTTATTGTTTTATATTTATTTTTATTAATTGATATTGTTTTTTAATTTATAAAGATCTTTATATTTTTAATATTGATCCTCTCTTATTGGCAAATTAAAGAATCAAGACGCGATATTCTAACATGATCATTGAATAGGTTAGACAATGACAGGAACCGCCACTGATTACCGGCGTTGTTATTATACTACATTGTATACATAACAAAATTAAAATCATGTTTTAGAAATGACGCCACCCCTCTGGATTGCGATGAAAAAGAGCTAAAATACGCTTGATTTCTTCATACCGCTGCTACTTATTTCTCAATTTTCCTTGTGAAAAGAGTGTCCTGAACGCATCTTATAATGGAATAGTTTTGTTCCCTTTGATAATTTAAAAAGGTCTCTTCTCTAAGCACGAATCATGAGTCCCAAGATCTTGAGTATTGAATAATCAGAATGGAATAGCTCCACCACTATTGTTATTTTTTATTGACATCATCTATCCCCAAAAAGAACAGAACAGGAGACAGGAGTCATGAAAACTCTTCCTTACCAATATCACAATATTGACGTAAAAGTTTAAATAATTATTGGTCGCTTACATCAACCATTAAGCTAGCACAAACACAAGAGACACATAAAAAGCAATATAAATGACTTGCAAATAGTAACATACATAGCATGATAACAATTAAGACCTTACTTCAAAATGGTATAACCCCCCCCCCCCCCCAACACACACACACACACACACACCCCATCCCCAAATAACGGTATCCCGAGTGATGAGGGCGCAACAGAAACAATGCAAATAAAGATAAATAAATAAGAAGTCGTATAATGATCATGGGAAAAAATAAAAGAAGAAGAATATAACACTAACAGTAATATACCTCATCCTTCATGTAGCTTTCCTATCTTAGATTTATTTATTCATTTAAAGATGAAAACAACACACTACATTATTATATTTATCAGTATTAACACTTTATTTTATATTTGTAGTTTTTGTATTAATGTATTTTACAATTCTATCTTGAGAGTGGTTTATTGATGCAACACTTTTCGTCTCTTAAACATCTAATATTATATCATGTCATTGATAAATTTTATTTAAACATCAAATTATTATGCCACAAAAAAGCGCGTCAACAGCAATTCTCCACTAGTTGAGTCAGTTTACATGTTAAAAAGAAGAAGAAATCGGAGATAAGAACCGATCTTGATGTCACATGAGTTCTAGCATTTTATGTCACATATCTATCATTAACATTCATAAGCCTCATTATATGTATTATTAAAACTGTTATAAACCATGCTTATGTTATATTATTAATTTTCCATATCTTTCAATCAGCTCATCGTATTATAGTGCTATTCCTATTCCTACAATGCAAAACCCATAATTATATTATTGCATTTTCTCTGCCATCAAAAATACAAATCAAATGCATACCAGTGTCAATACAACTATATTAAACTCTTGGTTACAATAGCATGTAGGCTTAACGTAATGTCACGCCTTTCATTATTATTCATTTAAACTGGTGAGATAATGATTGAAATGTTTAACATGCTGGTCATGGGAAGAACAGCAACAAAGAAACAGCAAACCAAAGCAAAACAAAACAAAAACACAACGGTAGCTGACATTCCATTTTTTATTTATTCGAAAGAAAACTCAAGCTTCCCTTTTGATCATTCCCCGGCTTTTTCCACTAAAACAATGTCATGTAATTTCATTTTATATTTTAAGAATATGAAATCATTTACTTGTTATGATGTTCCCTTGCTGTATATCTCTTCATTTTTTTCAGGCTTCACTCTATTCATCTAATGATGGAAGATGATGGATGCTGTTGCTATTGCATTGAGCCGCATTCCACTTGTAAAGCAGAGCAATCCAGCACCAGGTCAAGAGAAGAAATGAAAGACAGGACATTCTATAGGCAGACAATTACATGATAGGAAAAACAGATACATTGCTCTAATTAGCAATCCCCTAACAAGGTGAATAACAACTAAATACTATGGCTTTGTGATCTATTGTTAAAGCACACAGCTTGTGATCGAGAAGTATCGTGTTCGTGTCCGTTTAAAGGCGGCATAAAGTTAAATCATTGGGAAGGTTTTTAAACGTACATGTCCTCACCCCACTCAGGTGTAATGACAATCCGGCCATAGTCAGATATGGATATTGTGAGATTGCTAGAGTGATGCGACTTTCAGGCAACTATCATGTTTGCTCCGCGAGGGTTTGAGATTGTAGTGAAATGAACAGGCCTGTAGGATACCTCTTTGTAAAGCACTGTGAGCATTAAAAAAATAAGTGTCTCCCTTAGAGAGTTACAGCAGTCACATTCTATGTTTCAATCAACTGACACCAAAATTTCTTGACATTACACCACCAACTCTTATGTAAGTTTCTATCATTATTGGTATTATCAACGTGTGTCAATGTCTACACGTATATTCTGTTCGTTACTTATAATTATTACAATTTCATAGATGTATGTTTCTATTACTGTATTATTGATATCATCAACTTTCGTCATTGTCTGCACGTATTATCTTCGTTAATTTTAATTTGCTGCCTCTTGCTATTGTAGTTGTCTGCTGCACTATATCCTGTATTATCGCACCTACTGCCAAATGTTACAAGGATTAGGGTTAATTAATTGCTTAAGTCTGACAAAAGATAAATGCGACCGCGCAGAAACACTCGCCTTCCTTTCCTTCCCCCACAGAACATTTTCCGAATGGAATAGACTCAGGGCAGACATCAACAACTCTTCAGATTTTAGAGCGTTCCAGTCTGCACTTCGACGTTGATGTGATATCTATAATGGGGTTAATCAGCTAACCATTCCATATCATACAGATACGGTTAGCTTCAAGACGATATTAATTGGTAGCATTTCACAATCTGTTGTCATTGATGTTCATAGCGTATTATCAGTTATAATAAGATATTTATTGTAAGCGGAATGTATGTTTGTATCTGCCAATAATAGGTTAACCTTCTGGTAAAATTAAACATTAAAATCATAGAAATTCCGATTTGTTCAAATTCTATTTCAATAAAATCATTCAAGGGTTAATATTGGGTTGTTTTTCTTTTATTTGTTTGCTTTATTTGATTGGTTGTTTTTTTTGTTGCTTTTTGTGCTATATTTGTTGGGGTGTTCTTGTTTTTGTTTTGTTTTGTATTTTGTATTTGATCTTGTTAATTGATTATAATAGAAATAATATATTACACAATTATGACATATTAATGAATAAACCGTTAACGACTACTTTGATTTTCATTTAGATTTAAAAACATAATATAACACAATGAATAAAAATAATGTATATTAGTATTAGCTAAATCATTGATCTAGTATTGCCCTCCTTATATGAATCAGAGACTTTTACTAAACCCTCTAGAATAGCGGTCTAAGTCTAAGCATTGATTTACATTTATTAATCAAACCACATACATAATGTAAACAATGTAAATTATTATAAAACTAAGACTAGACTATCTAGACTTAGAGTCTATTATACTCTACAGTCGATTTAATCCGTTTCCACTTTTATTTAACTTTCATAATATCATTATCGTAACAATTTACTAATTTACTGTACACTTAGTCTAGTTAGACATCTAGACTAAGTTTAAATCTAGTCTATTTAGTCTAAGTATATAAATCAAGGTCGGCTTTTAAATCTACAATACAAGATGGGAGGAAAGTATTCAATTTTGGGTGTAAGACTGGTTATAGTAGTCAAAAGTCTGATAAAAAGTCACTGTGTATAAACTCACTGTTTATGATATTTTCGTCTTTGATCTGCTTAGTGTATTGTTATATCATTTGTGAATTGATCTAAATTATGTTTTTACTAACCGTTATATTTAGTGCGGTTATTTCTCTATAATCTATGATTATTTAACTTTATATTGTTGATGACAAGGTTAATTTATAATTGTACAATTGTACTCTTTTGCTATCACCTATAGAGATGCTTTACGCTTTTTCATTTAGACTATACGCTTGGTGTTTATAATTCATCTTAATTTAATAACTGCTATATCATTACTACCGCGGTATTTTGTTTAGTTCTTTTTATTCAACCATGACTCACTTGGCATCGTCTCCTAGTTAAGATACCATCATAGTGTATACTTTGATACACTGTATTAGTATTATGCCTCTATATACAATATTTTTCTCTCATGCATCATGCAGCATTATGTTCTTATTATATTCTTGATTCTATTGATTGATTGAAATATAGAATCCAGA
>JAUEKR010393015.1:0-13483 GCA_031762895.1 Corambe burchi
TTGCAACATATGTACTGAATCAGTGTATTGAGTGTCTGAATATCTAGTGTGTTTGTAACATATGCCACCCTTGTGTATTTTTATCAATGGAAATGGTGCGATAGATATTACCATCTTCATTGCATTATAACATTGTCACAAGAACGTAGACGACTAATAATAACACTTTTATTTTAAAATTTGATATTTTCATTAAAGTTTGTTTATTTGAATTGCTAATGTGTTTAGTGTGAAGGCATGAATAAACAGATGACTGCTTTGAAACATCCTCTCAGCAATTATCGGAATAGATGCTGTTTCCTAATACATAGCGGATAACATCGATTGAGAACTACAACACTACATAAAGTGAGATCAGGTGCTATCTGATACTGTTGCACTTTTTGGATAACATTTCAATCAATTAAGGATGCTATCGTAAAAGAAACCATTTTAACTTATTTTTTTTATTATACCTTAATAGTTTTATTAGGTAAGGTGGTTGGTGTTTTTTTTTTATGAAAAAGGGTTCTTTGTATTATTCCTGTTTTGATATTTTCTATTAATATTAATATTTTCAAGAGGACTGCCAAAGAAAAAAAAATTGCAAAGAAGGCTAGCCATTGCGATGCTGACGAGGCATTAAGTTACGTAGTGATAAAAGTAAATTCGTGCCAATGTTTTACTCGAGCACCTTAATACATTTCTTTTATGTATCATTTCTGCTGTAGTTTGAGCATTGGACCTTTGCTTAAGAGATAGGTTTACTAGTCACCTTACCCAAAGAGCTCAACAGCGATCCATTGTATGTTTATGTCGTTTGTTTTCTTCATTTCGATGATACAAAATAGCTTTTATAATTGTCACTCCTTGTAATTAACATTGACTTTACTAACTTGAAGTATTTCCATACGCTGGATTATCTATGATATAACGCAGCATTCTAGCTACGAAATGTGACCTGTTTCTCCTGTTATGAGTAAACTCTCACGATTTTTTTCTCTCTTAAATCCATGTTTGTAGTTTGTTTTAACAGCGTTGTTTAGGTCTCTTTTGATCAATTTTTACAGTCGGAAGTGTCGTTGTTGGTATGCCCTCTGTTGCGGTATAAAAATTTATGTCACGGTTTAGGCTGTCTACAAAAAGTGAACGATGTTTGCATGAGTAACTTTTAACAAAAGTACAACTTGTCATTGTTCTTGTCAAGCACAAACGACACCGTTTCAATTATCTTCCACATGAAGGGAAACTTCAATCTCTATCGTATTTTTTCATTATTCTCAAGAGTCATGTTGATAGAAATCAATTAGAAACAATGCAAAGCAGCAACAATAGCAACAAACAACAAGGAAAAAACAAATGCAAAAACAAAAGCTAACAATAAAAAACCCAAGAGATTCAAGATTTTTTAAACTATTATTATAGTACCCCAAGAAGACAGGCGTCTAGGTCAAAATAATGTGAAAACGGAACTTGAAACTATTTTAATTATTTCCTTGCCTCGAAGCCAATCACCACCCTATTAACGAAGAGCTGTAACTGTTTTCAACGACCTAAAAAGTTGCCGGAGGTAATATTTGGAACACGGCAAATTCGAGCAAGACTATCTGTCGGCATCCTTATCTTCATATTATCCTTTTAAGTTAGTTTCTCTCATTAGCTCTTAATAGCCCTGCGACTATTTCCGCTCTCGTTATCTGGACTATCAATCTCAAATACAATGTCTATGTCACTAAGATTTCATAATTACCGTAGAATTTATTTATAAATTAAATTAATTAACTGTCTCACTTGTGTATTATTTATAAGCGTGTATACATTATCGACTACAGTGGCGTCTGTCTAATTGTGACCGCCTCTGGGAGACTTGAAAATCGTTTAGATTATTGGGGTTACCGGATTTAAACCGTATTTAAAACAGTTTCTAGCGTTAAATAACCTCCCGATATCACTGGTTTCCCGATTATCGTGTCTACGTAATACTGAGGTTCCACTGAATATACTCTCTTCAGATTTCCTTATTACGTTCAAATTTATTTATTAAGTTCATCAACCGTCTCATTTGCGCATTATTTACAAACGGGTATGCATTGTTGACTATAGCAGTGGTTCCACTCTAATTGTGAATCACACTGGGAGACTTGAGAATCATCCTGATTATCAGAGCTACTTACAAGTTGTTGCTTGAAATTTCATTCCGATATCCCTGGTTTCTCTTTACATAGTGTTCCTAATGCAGAGGTTCTACTGTCTAGCTCATCACGGAGGTAATTGTAATTAATAGGTTAATCATTATATTTCTCCGACACAAAGCACCAAAGCGTTATCTCTAAAACATTATATCTACAGGGTCTAGATTTATATATCAATCAGTTTTCGTAAAATCCTTAAGGCAATCATTCACAATTCTATTAAAAATAGGACATGAAAACGCTAATCTGAAGACGACTAGGCTATGCCTGAATGCCTGAAGTCATCTTCAAGAAAACCGCAAATAGTCCTCACTAGTACAATAATTAATTGATGGAAATACGAAAATACTTATTCCTCTCTAGGAAGATAAGAGGCGAATAATAAATAACCAGTTGCTAGCGGAATAGCCAAGGGTGACAATTCTCTTCATTTGCACGATTTTTCAATTTTCGAGAGGAATTACTGATGTTATCGACCATTGATGTAGCTGCATCTTTATAGCTCTAGGATACGAAACAAGGGTTATAACTGAATGATTTTAAACCCAATGAATCAAAGCTGAATTATCCATTCATTGCTTGGCTTAACAATATTAATTAATTTGATAGAGTATAGTTTAATATCTAGTCAAATTCAGTAGTACATTGCATTGGACCTCTCTGTGCATGAGTATCATGTTTGCACCCTAAAGTCCCTTTTAAATCCGTTTGCTTGTTTATATTTTTGTCTGACTGTATTCCAGTCTTTCTTTCCCACTGTCTATAATTTGCTTCCTCTCTCTCTCTCTCTCTCTCTCTCTCTCTCTCTCTCTCCCTTTCTCTCTCATTCTCTTTCTCTTTGTCTTTCTCTCTCTCTTTAAATTTTGCTCTGTCACTCTCTCTCTGTCACTCTCTCTTTTTCCCCCTCACTCTCTCTCTCTATGTGTCTCTCTCTCTCTCTGTGTAAAAGTATTTATTCAAACATCTTATTCTTCATAACAACTTCTACTCAATTTCTTCTTCTCTTTTCTTAATCTTCTCGACTCCTTTTAAAACTCCTTCCTATCCTATCAATTATTCTCTTCTCATCCTTTCTATTTCCACCAGAACATCCTTCTAATTATTTAAGCCTTGTAAACGAAATTGTAAGCCTTAGATTTTTATTACGAATGAAATACCAAAATAAAAATAATTTCAATACAAAGTATGATTCTATTCTAGTTCTCTATAATCATTCTAATTCATCAGTACGTTTATGTCTCATAGTAACCATGATGCCTTATTCTAACCTTCCCCATACTTCATACCCAAACGTCGGTATTCTCAAATCTTCTTATTTATTTGCCGCATACTGATAGAGTGATAGAGTTTTTAATCAACCTATTTGAGCAGGCTTCATTCCTCGTTTGCCCTGTGGGGTACCTTCACCCAACGTCTGCTTAAAAATTGACTGCCGTCAGCATATTAACGGTGATGCCGAATAGAGTTCGATCTAAAATGATAAAAGCAATCTTAACGGAACCAGAACTTTTCTCTTCACCACGGGGCTTTGAAAGATTAATGATGGAAATATGGGATCTTATGGAAAGAGACCATACGAATACATTGTCATAATATACACAAGTTATAACAAGTAACTTACATTATACTAATTTATAAAACAAAAAAAATATATACTTTTAAGGCCATTACTGTTATTTCGACATTATTATACTATTATTATCTAAATGGATACATGTAGCACTGAGTTAGTACACTCTCTCTCTCTATCTCTATCTCTCTTCACCTTTCCCATACTACATTTTTTATTTTCCTCTCTATCGCTATTTCTCTCGCTCTGTTATGCCTCAAACTTCCACCATTACTCTATTCACTGAAAAGCTCTTCCGATCTCTTCACTATTTATTGTAATCTGGGTTGTTAAAGTTTGTTTAAAAATTAACGTTATTTACGCCAAACACCTTTTCAACATTCATTGTTTAGCCAAAACTATCTAGATTAGTTATTATAGTTATTGCTTTCCAGATAATAATTTCTTCCTATTTCCTTATTTTCACGAATCTCGTCCAAATAGCTACCCTATTAGCCAGAATAAATGCCTTTGGGTTTCAAAGTAAATAAGAATGTTGTTGGAATTATTTCAAATGTTCTGGCTCCTCCCACTTGTCTATTCATAGACCACGCCCATCAATGCGTCGTTATTAATGTCAACCCATGACAACTCGCAAACAACAATTGAATCATGAGAGTTTATGATAAGCATCAATCGATAATTATTATATATTTACTATCATATTTATGGATGGCAACAATAATATTGGTCTCAAATAAGTCACATTTAGCTGCGCACGTGATATTCAGCTCAATTAATTAGAATTATTTTTTTAAAATATATAATTGCCAATTGTGTAAAATTTGGTGAGAAAAAAATAAAATAAATAAAACAGTAGTTGTAGTACATTTAGTAATAGTAGACTTAAAATGTTATGGCAGGTAACATGATTGCTTTTTTGAGTACCCCAATTTTGTCCACTTGCTATCATCCGCTGTTCCTGTTACCTTTTTCAGAGTCATCTTCTGTGTTTCCTTAATTTTAGTGCTTTCCGTCCTCTCCAATTTGTCTTTTTTTCTCTCTAGACCTCTATGCATCATCCTTTGTATTTTTTACGGTTTACTTCTTGGCCTTAAAAAAAGAAGAAAGGGAAATGAAAATAGAAAAGATTATAGATGTACAATAGAATATGACATTGGTTCCTCTGCGAATAGACATAGGTAATAATATTATAAAAGTATTATTATACTACTCTCTGTCGTAAATCATTCATATCGGTACGGTGGTAGTCCTAATTTCTAGTCCAGGAAACACCAGTTTGCTCATCGACATTTTTTATCATAAAAAAAATCTTATATAATGCCCATACCACATAATGTTGCATACTATTATCAATTTCATATTATTGTATATTTGCAGTTTTCATTTAAAAAATCTTTATTTCATTCTTTTTCTTCGATTTAATAATTTGTTTCTTAATTTCCCTCCTTTCTTTCTTGTGTTCCTCCTTTTCCCCTTTCTAATTGATTGTTTTCTTGATTTTATTATTTCGCTTTTTCTTCCGAATTTAGTCATTTTCCTCTTTTTCGTGCAATTTCCTCCCATATTTCATTTAATCGTTTTCTTCTTTTCATTCTTTATCAATTTTTTTTCTTCGTATTTGTTCTTTTTTCTTTTCCTCCTTCTTCTTTTAATTTTTTTATTTTGTTCCCTTTTTGTTCTCTCTTCTTTTGGTTATGTTAATGCGTGCATTTGTTGTATCCTTTGTCGTATCCCTCATCGTAAATCATTAAACACGTTACCGTTTGTCGTCATTTAAAAGAACAAATTGAAAATAATTAAATTCTAATTCACGTTTGCTCTCGCTAATCATACCTTTTCCCATAACATTGCTGCAATACGTATCCATAGAAAATTATTATATATTTTTTTTATTTCCATGTTATTATCAATATATTTGATTTTTTTCTCTCTGAGGAGCTGTTGCTGCAGTGCTGACGGTAATTCAATATTACGATAGTCATTTCCATTAGCGTCACTGGTAATAAATTGAAAATAATTTATTCATCTATATTATAAAACTCTTAAGATTCAGCAATCGAATCCAGAAAATGTATCGCAAGCTCGCAATAATTCCAAAATATGCTGAGACTTTTCAAGCAGTTTAATAGTATTCTAAATTCTATGTGTTAGTAACGATCCATAAAACTAAGAACATCGATCTTAAAATGGCATCGATCTAACGTTTTTAGCATCGATATGATAGAAATTTTCGTAATCGCAAAATCTAAAAGTCTAGCTTTATTTTTTCTCTCCGCGCCTCTACACGTTGTAGGCCTTGACTTGAGACTTCCTAGGTAGACTACATTAGAGAGATAGACTTCAAGACTATTTAAATCCCTAAATAAAAGGCTATTTGAATCATTGAAAGCAATTATTCGTTCATATTCGATACCTGTAATTAATGCATTTTACAGGGGTCAATAGACGACTAAATTGACCCAATTTATGATAACGAAATATAATGCATAGCAAAAAAAAAAGTCTGATTATCTAGGTCTAGACATAAAGCGTCTTGATACAAAGCAAAACAAATTATAAAAGGATAAAGAATAAGTAGCAGATAAGTCACTCTTAACTTTAGAGCATAGTTCTAGACCTCTATAGACCTCCAGACTTATACTTATAGTTAGTATAGCAGTTGTGTTTATAGCTAGTCTATACTATACTCTATCTAGATCTAGACTATATACTTCAGTAATTTAGACTTAGATAGCTGTGACTCAGCTACTTTTGCAAACGTTTAAACTACAGCCTAAATAGATATCTAGACTTGGCCCTCTTAGTTCTTAGTCAATTTAAGTCTTAAAAGGAGTTTTTCGTTTATTTTTTAAAATTGTATTGCTCGTTACAATTATAGACTATCTAGACCTAGTCTAGACGCATTGTACGTGTATTTTTCAGATTAACATTATAATATAAAATCTCCCAGAATTGCAATTCTTCGTGGCCGAAACGCTTAGTCACAAAATTGTGCAAAAGAGAAGTCTCGGGTTCGATTCACCCTGACAAGTTAAAAAAAAACAACAATTTTTTTATTATTTTTATTTTTGTTTGTATAGCCATTGAAATATTATTATAATATCTAATATTCTTAGACTATAGTCTTCCTAGACTAGATGCCTGAAAGAATAGCCTAGCCTAGACTACATCACTGGCAACTCAGATCGCACGCAGTTTTCCATGCATACGACCATTAATGGTCGAGATAAAAAAAAAAGAATTAAAAAAGAAAGAAAAGTAATGACTCTAAAAAAAGTTGGTGAACATGAAAAAGTATAGGCGAAGGTAAAAAGAAAATAAGAACAAAATAAAGAAAGAGTAAGAGAGATAAGGCTAAAAAGAACATTTCTGCTATTAGCTGTCTTAAGTGAACAGCCTGTTTTTAAGAGGTGATCCAGAGAGGAGAGGTAAGAATGCCGATTTACGCTGCAAGTAATCATTTTTGATTTTCAGCTTTTCACCATTACGTTATTATTATGATTATCCATTCAAGAAATGGGTTGTGATGCTTGTATACTATATTAATTTAGATCATTTGTCACTTTCTGCTTGGCTAGCTAACAGGGCAGACGTGTTTGCGGATAACGAGAGCTCTCGCTTGATTATTTTCATTGTTTCATTTGTTTTTCATTGACAATGCACACTAAAAAATACAAATTACTGGGCTTCTAGAAATTTTGGATTATATTATCAATGAGATGCTGCAGATAACAAGGTTTCCACGTTCAAGATTATAGGAAATATGAAAAATGGAGTCGTCATAAATTATCTTCGTCGAAGCTATTACTAACACAAGTAATAACGTGAGTGGCTTACCACCTAGTAGGCAACCTGTTTGCTTTAGAAGGAAGTCGCCATCCCAAATAAATAGAGATATGAAAAGAAAAACAGAATATCAACCTAGATCAGAAAACAACGAAAACAATGACTGTATAGCATCAAATAACTTGGAGTTTTATACTGAAGATGACAGCGACCAGATACAATCGCGACATGCATCTAAAGGTACCCTCGTAAGGTCAAATAACCTTCAGTATATTGAGATAAATATATTGACAATATTGAACGTGCGTGGGCAATTTTATTGTCAATAAAGGTATTGACTCAATATATTGACGGATTAACTCCAGTTGATATTTAATTGATGGTTGTCAATAGCTTGATTCGCTTATGGGACACCGTTAAATATTTTGAACGAAATTTAATTTCGAATGTGACTTCCTTTGATCAAAACAAGCAAAGAACTATACTTTTAAGTTAAGTGATCATTATTAATCATTTCTAATTCTAACTTAACTTTCCCCTCCTTTCGATTTTGTATTTAGATGAGAACAACAGTTTATGAGATGATTTGTTGATTCTGATTATGTTATATGTTTTTGTTAATTTATGTGCTTGTTTGTTTTGAATTTTTGTTGCTATGGTTTATTCGCGATAATATTACTCTATAGGTTGTTGGTTTTGTATGCTTTGATTTGAGTGGTTTGTTTGATTTTGATACATTTTTTTTCTCTTTCGTTTGTTTGTTCATTTTTTTATGTGATTGTTTTCTCAATCTTCTACTTAATTGCATATATTCATTTCAATTGGTAAAGTGTACATTTTAATTGTATATATTCTTTAAATGAATTGAGTGAGTTCTATATATCTGGGTACCTTAGTCACTGTGTAATGAAAATGGACTTGCATCCTTCATTCGGACATGTTATTATCTATGTGTTTCCCATGTAAAGTATGTATGTACCTTTCTATTGTATGCTTTGCATGAAAATGTTGAATCGATTCGAATTTTTTTAAAGGCAGAGAACAATTTTACAAATACTAGAGATGCTTGGTGTTCTGTCTTTGTGGAAGATTAAGTCTGAGGAGCATCACAATTGGTGGGGACAAAGATCCGTCCATGTAGAAAATATTGACGAGATTGATTTTATTGACAATGTACAGATACGTGCGTGAGCAACATACATTGGCTCACTATATTGACGTCAATGCATTGAGTCAATATATTGATATTTTTATTGACCGTGTGTGGGTGGCTTTACTCATCATAGTGATAATCGCCATTTTTATCATCATATCACTGCTATTGATACGTTCGTTTCAACTCTGACCCATGTGTTGACTTCAACTCACCATAAACCTAGAGATGGGATAGACGACAACATAAGTCAACTTACGTCTATTAAATAAGCTAATTTTAGTCGAGTCAACTAAACCCTTGTAGTCGATTATTTAGTCGATGAGGCCTAGGCCTAGGAATACACCGACGAATATACCGACTGACCCATAGATGAATCGACTAAATTAGTAGCTTAATAATGTTTTTGATTCAAATATACTATTTAGTCGTTTAGGCAGTCTAGGCTTAGTCAAAATCTATATGATAAAACTCTAGATTTTACAATCGCATCCAGAAAATGTATCGCAAGCTCGCAATTATTTCAAAATATGCTGACACTTTTCAAGCAGTTTAATAGTACTTCTATTCGAAATTCTTATAAGTTAGTAACGATCCATAAAACTAAGAATATCAATCTTAAAATGGCATCGATATAGCCTTTTTAGCATCGATATGATAGAATAATAATATATCAAAATTGCAAAATTGTTATCTAACTATATTTCGTATCCCCGCGTCTTAAATTGTCTCTACACTTTGTATAGGTCTTGATTATACTTATAGTTAGTATAGAAGTTATGTTTATAGTTAGTCTAGATCTAGACACTTGGTCTAGACTTCAATAACTTAGATAGCTGTGACTCAGCTTCCTTTGTAAACGTTTAGGCTAGAGACTAGATAGAGGTCTAGACTTGGCCCTTTTAGCTTTAAGTCAATTTAAGTCTTAATCTGAGACTTTCCTTTATTTTTTAAAATTATATTGCTCTTTACAATTATCGACTATTTAGACCTAGCCTAGACGCATTGTATGTGAAATTTTCAGATTATTATTATAATATAAAATCTCCAAGCAGTGCAAAGCTCCGTGGCCGAAACGCTTGGACACAAAATTATACGAAAGAAAAGTCTCGGGTTCGATTCCCCCTCATGCAATTTTTTTTTTTGCTTTTTAAGTTTTGATTGTCTTTACAAGCTTGGAGTTTTATGTTTTTGAGTGATTTATATAACCATTCAAATACTATTATAATATCTTATATTCTTAGACTATTGTCTACCTAGACTAGACGCCTGAATGAATAGCCTAGACTAGACTACATCGCCGGCAACTCAGATCGCAGTTTTCCATGCATAAGGACATTAAGGGTCAAGACAAAAAAAATAAAATAAAAAGAGAATTAAAAAAGAAAGAAAAAAATGAACTATGAAAAAAAGTTGGGGAACATGAAAAAAGTATAGGTAAGAATAAAAAAAGAAAATAAGAATGAAACAAAGAAAGAGTAAGAGAGGTACGGCAAAAAAAAGCATGTCTGCTTTTAGCGGTCTCAAGTCCACAGCCTGTTATTAAGAGGTTATCCAGAGAGGAATGGTAACAATGCCGATTTACGCTGCAAGTAGACATTTTTGTTTTTCAGCCCCACACCATTACATTATTATTATTATTATTATTATTATCCATTCAAGGAATGGACATTTATGCTTGTACCCTTATATTGATAAACATCACATGGAGTTAACTTATTGGGTTTATTAAGGGAAAATAGCTTGTTGGTTACTTTCCTTAATTTAAGTTGAAATTAGTCGACTAATGAGCATACTCAACACACTTGCGGCACGGAACTTCAAGATATCATTCAGGATTTGGACTATGAGAATATACGCTACAAAGCCACAAAGTATATTGATGCCCCCCTCCCCCCCCCAGCATAATTGATAACGCAAAGAGACCGAAATAACAATATTATTATAATTCGGCTTTACGGACAAATGCGTATAGTCAACACACCATTTTGGTTGAAACGGCTGATTTGATTTTGGATTACTCCACAAGAGACAGGAGAAATAATAACTTTATTGCTAAAAATAGCATCAACGATGACAAGCCAAATAATCCATACTATAGACTAGAACGAATAAAACAAGAGAGATGAATCATTACAGGTACAACCGGACTGTAAGTAAGAAATAGACTATATACGAACGACATTGATACCATTGCAGCACATAATAAGATATGTTTTGAACTTAGATAACCAATGAATAAACAAGAAAACATTTGATCAATGTCAAAAATCAAGTTGCGAATACCAGATCTTGTTTGTAATTATCTTGTGAATTTGACTTAATATGATGCAATAATGTACATATTATTTAATAAATAAATCTATGTATGCTATGTCCTTAATTGTATCTTGTACATCTTACATTCTCTTTCTTATGGTATACTATTATGATATGTTATGTAACTGGTAATTTCAAAGTATTAAGATGACTTAAAAATTAGTTTGCATTTTAAGTGTTCTGTTTTTGCTTTATTCATTCAAGTAATAAAAGAATATCAACCCAAACATGTGCGAATTCATCATTTTACGGATAAAATCGGATGCTTGTATTATGTTTTTTGTGTTTTTCCTGATAATTATGCTTTCTATTCAAAATTTATTTTGTTCTGATATTATTGTAATGAATATGGAACGATGGAATTAAAGACATTAATAAAATTCAATTCAATGTATTTAAATTTGTAACTTTCATTTTCATTTTTTCTGTTTTATTTTCTTCTTTACTTCATCTTCTTCGACATGATTACTTTCTTTTTATTTATCTTATTCCTTTTCTTCTTTCACTTTCTTGGTTTTCTTTTTCTTTCCTTTTTCTTCTTCATTGTTTTCTTTTCTATTTGGTACTTCTTATCTTTTTCATCCACAATCCAAGTAAAAAAAAAATATGCTAAAATGAATTAGTTGTGAGATGTGTCCATCTATCATTACGAGATAATTTTTTTCAGATCCAAGGAAATACTTTATTTTCGATATTACTCACTTTATCCTCCTTTCTATCGTTCTTTCTCTCTCCACTCTCCCTCTCTCTCTTTCTCTCGCTCTGTCTCTCTCTGTCTCTATCTATCTATCTCTCTTTCTATCTGACGAGCCCTTAGGAAAACATTCCTTGTATGAGCAAAACACTTTTAGAGTTTCTTATTTGTTTACCTTTTTCTTGCTTTGGATTTAACTCGTGTCATATAAGATAAATGAATGGTGCAGACGCATGACATTGATTCCAGTACCATTTTTGCAAACCATATTATGAGGTCTCGATTAGCCGTATACAATGCTCCTCATTTTAACCTTTTCGCATTACCATTACTGGTCCACACATGAATACAAGATGATGTTGTAATAAGGAAATGAGTTATAGACGGGTAAGTAAGGCCAAATAATATAATATTATGGCTATCAAGTTTCATGTAAAAGTATCTAACATTAGGGTATCAGCGCATGTCATTTTCTTGCGTCCTCACCATTTTATTACTTGAGCTTTGGTAGCTATAATTCATTTCATTAACCATTTTTTTTATAGTTTTAATGTTGATACTATCATCATTGTACTCCTTGCGCTATATATCTTCTTCTAAGACCCCGTGTGCCTTCCCCTTTCCATCTTTATCCACATTTTCTCAAATACTATCGTTGAAGCATCAGAACTCTCTCTCTCTCTCTCTCTCTCTCTCTCTCTCTCTCTTCATCTCTGTCTGTCTGTTTGTCTGTCTCTAATACACACATACACATACTCACTCACACATCAACAAGCTCATATTCACACACACGCATTCTCTTGTGCAAAACCCATGGAGCTATCAGTAGAAGAAGTGTTGAATAAAGTCAACTTCATGAGATTTAAAACAGCTACCATCATGAATAATACAGGTCTATCTAGTAATAAGTAGTCTCGCTCAACCCTTGCCTCCAATTTGGTCCTAGTAGCGTAGTAACAGACGAGTCTCACTACCTAGGCTTTAACTTATATATTGGTTGCATGGTTCATCAATCGATCAATTATAGTGAGGGAACATTTCCAGACTCATGTATAATTACTAGGCTTCAAATTGTAAAACCAACACCAATTTTCTTGCCCAGGAAACAAATTTCTTGCAAAATAACGCTTTTCCATTAAATCTTTCAATTTATCTTTTCTTATTGTTTTTTGTTGAATAATTAAAACGAACGATGGTTTGGGGTGCAATAATAAATCCATTTTTCAGTCTTGTCAACCGGACATAAACAAATTGACTTGTCAATGTGGCTCTGTGATCAAGTAGTAAGGCACTCAATTCGTAATCGAGAGGTCGCGTGCTCGAATCCGCTTAGTGGCGGCGTAATATTAAAACGTTGACAAAGCTTTTTTGCACACATTTCCTCACCCAACTCAAGTATTATGGATTTCCGACAAGAGGCAGACATCGAAATTATCAGAATGCTAGAATGACACGCCTTTCAGGCAGCTTTTCTGCAAGCTGCACGAGAGGCTGAGAAAGAATTGAAATGAACAGGCCTGAGGATATCGCTTTGTAAAGCGTATTGTGTAATTTAAGAAAATCGGTGGGATAGCACTATATAAATGTTCACATTATTTTATTTTTTTACTTTAACTTGTGTATCCGTTTATTGCATTGGTTTAATTAAGTAGAACTGTAACAAGTCCTTTTTTGTAATGCTTTTATATATAATTGAAGTGAGATACATAAAATAATAATAATAATGATGATAATAATAATAATAATAATAATAATAATAATAATAATAATAACAATAATAATAATAA
>JAUEKR010395236.1:0-13468 GCA_031762895.1 Corambe burchi
GGTTATTTCCCTGTTTCCCAAAATGTATTATATTTTACACTATTGATTTCTTAATTATTTTTTTTACTATTTACTACTGCCATAATAAATAAAAAAAAGATTTCTTGAATACCATTAAAGATTGAGGAAGGCATTAATTGTGTTACACAGGATATGTTATCATTCTGAAATTACATTTCTTTTAACATTTATGTGTTGCAGTAGTATTCATGATACTATTATTATGTGATGTATTCTTCGTTGTTTAGCTTGATGGCATGTCCCAGTCTGCTTTGGCTTCAAGATTGACTTTGAACTGCATGAACTCATATGTGGAACCTCAGAAGCTGAGAAATATTGATGTGACATTGATGGAAGTAAGAAATTTGGTATTATTATTATATGCAGTGGTGATAATCTTCCTCAGATTCCAAGAATATCCTTTTTTGGGGGTTTCCTTATGTTTTTCTCTTAGACTGGCATGCTTGTAAACGTTCCATGAATTATGTTGAAATAGACATTATTTTTGTTTTATAGTTGTGATGTTGTTGGGTTTTTTTTTCTTTTATTTCTTATAGATTTCATGTAACATGATGGAACTATTGGTTCAGATTCATTAACTGTGATGATATCTCTTTTGACCAATTTCAGTTAAGATTGATTTTGGCAAAAACAATTTTCATCCTTTTTAGTATGTTTTCATTATCTTTACTGTACAGGTTTCCTTTTTATTTATTTGAATGTTTTGGATCATGTAATGTGATATTTTCAATGTATGTATCTTAACACCAAAAGATATTCATACATATTCTAATCAAAATTTGGAAGATATGGGGGAGAAAATAAGCAAAAATAATTTCTGACATTGTACTTTGTGTTATCTTTACAGTAGTATACATTTACTGTTATCAAGTTCTAAGTATCTAAGAGTTGCTTTGTGGTTTGTTGTTTTTTTTTTAAATAGTTGTTTTTCTTCTTCTTTTCTTTTTCATTGGGAGGGTCAGAGGGATAAAGCAGAAAAATATGGGGATGAATGATGTAAAATGATTTTGTTTGCTTGTGTGTTTTTTTTCAATGTTTTGGTAACTCGTTTCTTATTTTTTAGGTTTTTGATGAGTGTGCATTATCTTCTGGAGTTAAGGATGAGATGTATAAATGTTACCCTGAAGCTAAGCGTGCTCAATTGAAACGAGGGGGCAATTTTCCGTATCTGAGCAAGAGCACTGAAGTTAACTTGTTCATACAGGTAAGTTTTTGCTCCTTTAGAGACATTTAATCGACTTCACTTGTAGCGATCCTTTTTTTCATGGAATGACATTATACATCGATGTGCTAAATACAATAATTTTTGTGAACTTTTAATGTAGCGACCCTTTTTCTTCTCTCCCGATGACATCGCTACAATCCTAGTCGACTATACCTGTGTAGACTAAAAGTGACATTCTGTTTGGTATTTGCTTTCATGATAAACCATAATATAGATCCTGCTGGTTTCAGTTTCATATTCCTATGACATTGGTAGGGCATATTTTGATTGTTAGTATTAGTATTATAACAAAATCATTGATTTATATTTTTGTTACAATTGTCAGGGTTTTGGATACTTTTGATGGTTTCTATTACTATTATATTCGATTTATTGTTTTGATTGTAAAAATGTTTTCATTCTACCGATTCATCTTGTCATAATTTCAAACTATCCTTAAGAACAAATCAAAAAAGAGGTTTAATCAGAATTTTTTGTGGGTAATTTTTCACTTTTTATTAATTTTCTATGTACATACAAATGTAATAGAATCATTTGATTTCAGAATAGATCTTGATCGATTTTTTATTATTTTGAAAATATATTATATAGATAGGCAAGAGTGGAAGACTGAAGTCTGTGGCCTATATCATGACAAGGGTGAAAGGCTATGATGATGATGTTATATGGTTGAACATTACTAATTATTATGCCTTTAGAGGATTGGAATCATCCGAAATATCTAGGTTTCCCAATTAAAGCGGAAATGTATATAGTGTATTATGTTCTCAGTGTATGATTTATATTTATTGTATTATATAGTAGGTGACTGAAGCACTTGTGAGAGAATTATCTACATATTTTTTAGTATTTAGTGAATATCCTTAGTGAATATTTATGTAGCACCACTTCTCATACTTGACATTCACAAAGAGCTCCATTTTTTTTACATCATCTATTTCTAAAGATTCACTTACGCAAATATGACCTAACCAAACACAGAGCCAGAGAATTGACAGACGAAGAAATGGATTTGATGGCTGTTGCCGGAGCCTTTACGGACGGTGGGGAAGAGAGTAATGTTGTCAAGGAAAATTAATGTTGTATAGTATTTTCTTGTGCAAATGCAACTGTTGTTTGCCATTTCATAATGACATGGTAAACAGTGTATGTCAAAACAATGTATATTCACCGCAATCTTTCATTAATTCAATCGAATTGAATATTTTTCTTTTCATACACTTTTCTAAATTTTATTATGTTTTTCAATTATTTTATTATGTTTTTCAATTATTTTATTATGTTTTTCATTATTAATATCATGTTAATTTTTATACAAATACATTTTGAATTCTAAGTAAATGAAAAAATAATTTTCTTGGTACCTTTTATGCATCTTGCTGGATTTTGATTTTTTTAGATATTTGTTTTATCTTCTTTTTTCAAATTTTCAGTTTCATTGTTTGTATTCCTATGATTTTTTTTTAAATTAAGACTTTCTTGATTTTGCTCATTAGTGTCTCCTTCTTGAGAGTTATATTTTCATTTAATTTGATAAAAACGAATGAATCAAGTGATCTTTCAATCTTATTTTCATATATTTATAAACCATCTATTGATGCAGACTTAGACTTGTAATCGTGGCAACCATACCTAGCAGTATATATTTATTTCTAAGTTAAGCTTTTTTTCCTTTTTCTGTATGATTTGATTATGTGAACATTTTCTATGCATGCAATGGTTGATTTTTTTGTTGAATAATGTTGCTGGTTCATCATTGTAATTTATCCCTGATAATCATCATATTATGCTATTGTGAACTGTCATATTTGTAATGTAATAAGTGTCCAGTAAGCTACACTTGTAGTGATGTCATTGGAGGAAAAGAAAAAAACATTGTTATATCCTAAGTTAGCTACAACCAAGCTCACTACAAGGGAAGTCGATTGTTCATTACTGATATTTTGAACTTTAAGAAAGATGGGTTATTTTGTATATATAATAAACTTATTGGTTAGACATTTTTGGGGTGCATTTCAGAAAAAAAGCATTAGTGAATGCATTAAGATATATTTACTATAAGTATTTACCTGGGATAAGTATGTAACAATTTATGGGGAGGGGGGGGACAAAATTAAAATATAGAGCTAGTATTATACAAGTTGTACATTTAAATCTGTTAAATTATTACTTCTAGTATGCGACTAGATGATTCATATAAAGTATTGATCCATCATTTATTTCCTTTTTTCATTCTTCTGAATTTTGTTACATTAAAGCTTAAATGGTAGTATAAAATCACATTTTAACCAACAATATATTTTGTTCCGATTATGAATTTTATCATGCATTAATCTTTTATGTGATTTTAATCATTGACAACTTATTAACTCTTTGGTTCTTTATAGGATAAACAGATAGATCTGTAAAATTGTCCTATCATGTGAATATTTTAATGTCAAGTATATTAATTCCTATTTATAATTATTTATTTCTCCTTGTTTAATTAATATTCAGATTTCACAGTCTTATAAATTTATTTTTTCTCTAGTCTTTCTTAGAGAATGTCAAATACATTATTGTTGTTTCATGTATATTTAGTTCAATTTCTTTAAGTGTATTGTTATTCTGAGCAGTGTAATTCTAGTGAAAGGTAATCTATGGATTTGTAAATACAGGTATACATGAATTACTAATCTGTGTTACTGAGACGCAATGCATTCCAATGACTCCTATATATACTTGTGTAGTGTATGTTGGGCAAAAATGTTTTAATATATTTTTGTTATTTATTTTTTTCTTCAAATATTTTTATACAATGGACCCTCTGCAATTGAAATAATCTTCCTATCGGAACATCCTATGTGATGGTTGCTATTTTATTATTTTTATCTTTTTGTATTTTCTGGATAAATTGATCGTGTCAAATCTATTGATATTTATGAAGTTTGTTGATACTTGAATAGATCCAGACTTTATGTATCTTACTTTGTTTTTCTGATCCTCAACTACTGACCCAATGTCTCTTTTTGTCAATCAATAGGTTTTAAGTTTAAGTATGTATTGATACTTGTTTTCAAGCATATCTCTATTTTTGCATGTTAGCAAGTTTTGAAAAATGTATTTATTTATTTTATTCTTTTTCTCTCCATTTTTGTCTCGTTGAAATTGAACTCTTTTCAGTTGTTGTTCTTTGTCGTATTGAAATATTTGAAGAGAAGCATTTTTTTTTCTAATTTTATATATCAGTCCATCCGAACAAACTCTACGCTAAATTTTGTCAATGGTATTGTTTGTTTCTTTCATATTGTGATGTATCAAATATCTTGCTTGTTCATAACGCCAAATTACTGATAGATTGTATCAGTAGTTTGAAGGACAATTGGTACATTTGCTCATTTTTCATTTTTGTGTTTGGAGTAATCAATTTCTATATATATTGAATTCAGTGCATTTTGAATTCATCTTTTGGTCAAGCTCATATTGTGTTCTTAATTTATTTTCATATTTATTGATTGACAAAGGTTTTAAAGGATTTTTGTTGAAATAACCATGGAGGATATATTTATGATGATCTTCAGGTTATTATTTTCAATGTATAATAATTTATAATTATCAAATCATGTAGTTATAGGCATACAGAAACAAATATTCAAACTGAAAACTTGTATCCTAATTCTTCCTAAAACTGAAAGAAATTCAAAGTATTATACTTCTTTTTTTCTCTCATAGTGACGACTAGGGTTAAACCGGTTTAAAAAATCCTTAATTTTTAACTCTGACTACTGGAAAAAAAATAATTTTATTTTGGGCTGCAGTCTATGTGTATGGTTACGTAAGAACTTTCAATTTCATGCATGAATATATTGAAGGAAAATCCTTCTTTGTTTACTCCTCTATGATGTATTGAAGTGCTAGAAATAACCTACTGTAGCTCAAGATTTTTAACTTAGTTTATAAAGATGAAAAGCAATCACACTGTACCGCCAGTATATTTTTTGAATATATAGGCATCAGCCATACTGTAAAGCTGCTTGAAGTCAAAGAGTTAAACTGAAACAAAAGAAATTTGGATTAACAGCTCCCTATTTTATCTCACTGATTATCAATATATTAGTCGACTAATTTTTGTTTTTATACAAGGATACATTTGGCTTTAGGTAATTTCACCATTTAAAGCCGTTATTATGTCAACGCGTTGGTATCTCTTAAGAGTTTTATATTGCTCTTTGGAATTAACTTTATTATATTCATTAAATGTACTGGATTATTTTACTTATTTTATAGATAATTGTGTATATTATGCAAAGTTCTTAGAGTTTTTGCAGGGCTGGGCGCTGCAAAAAGAGAACATTCTTTGTTATCATCATACAATATATGATTGAAATGTCTATATATTGCACTTTTTCATTTGAAAGATTGAATGCAGTTTAATTTGATTTACATTGTTTGTGTTATATTTTGATTATTTATTTTGTTCATTTCTTTTACTATCCTTGATTTATATGAAGTTGCGATAAAATAAAATGTTATAGTTAAGTATGGACATCAAATTTATTGAATCATCTTTCTTGGAAAGAAAGGGATAAAAAATGTGTGTATGGTAATTTATTATGTTGATTTATTGAACGATAAGTATAATTATAATGAATTGTTTATTTATGATGGGGTTAGATATTGAAAATTGAATCCCTGAGACCCTATTTCATCATAAATGATAAATTTAAAAATAAAAGTTTGTGCAGTATGTGTATGCATATTTTTTTCTTTTTTTCTTTTTTGATAATTAAATGAGTTAACCAGAAATTAAACAAAGAAAAATTGAAAAATATGAAATGAGTTTTTAAAATCTATGTGTTTATTTTGTAATGGTTTTCTTCTACTTATTTCAGATCATCTCCATATTTATCAACTGAACCTCCGCATTTTTAAGTTTTCATTTTGTTTTAAATTACTGAAGAGTTTGTTGGGAACTTGTAGTAATGTACGGTCGTTTCAGGCTTTTTGCATTTGTCCCGATCTATGTGGCATAACCATCATCGTCAATCCATTTGTATAGTTTAGTAATTGCTCCTTGGAAACCCTTTCTCTTATTATATCAATTTTTGTCCTAAATCGAACGTTGAAATGAATGATCCCTCAAATTCTGTTTTGATATTCTGTAAATCTTAAATGAACTTCAAATGATATTTGATAATGCACTACACTGTATTTCTTTAGACAAATTGAATTAATACTTTTGAGGAAATGGAGATTATTTCATCACATCAGGAATATTACATATATTGTTCATTGGAACCATGCTAATTAGAGTGTCTTGGGAGATTTGACGTTTGTCCCGAATACCCAGACTTCTTGATTATAGTCAACTTCACTTTACGAAGGGACCTTGGTTGTTGTAGAGATTGTCGAATATCACAATTCTTTTTTCATTTAACAGCCTTTTTTATAACAATATCAAATGCAGTGTTAATAGCGAAATTTAGATGCAGCTATCCTTTTTCTGGTTCTCCTATGACATCTCTACAGGTGTGGTCAACTGTGTTGAGGTAAACCTTACTGTATTTTGATCAATTAGTTGTCTGGAATGTGATACAAATTTACTGGGTTTCCCTATTTCAGAGGATCCTAATTACAGAGGTTCTGCTGTATATACTATGCTGTCATATGATATCTTTTCTTCATTTATTTTCATTTTATTATTCTCATAGAGTACTATTCAGCTGATTGATAAATTAAGTGCCTTGTGTCTTGTATTTTTATTGCATGACTCTTGTTATGTTTTTATTTTTGTCTATGCAGGTCGATGATCCTTATTGTTCGATTTTCCTTCTTTTTTTATTGAAAAATAGTTATGCTCCATCCATTACATTTTATTACCGATATTAAGATGAAAAGCAAGTGTGCAAACTGATCTGTCAAATGATATGACATATACTTAATGCAATAGTTATGAAATTCATATGTAGTGATCTATATACTGGTCTCCCAGCGACATCATCTAATGGAATGCAGTAATTTGCAGAAATGCTTCTCTCTTGTTTCCTCTTCTTCTTGATTCTTTACCAATAATACTGGTCAAATTATATATGTTAACTTATTTTCCCTTTGTAATACCTTGGTTTGTTCGATCACCCGTAATGTGCCATAATAATTATTCTTGTTTTGTAGTAGAACCCACTAGTCGTGCTATCTTAAATTAAAAACAAGTTTTTGTTTAGAAGTAAATTGATTTTTTAATCTTTTATTGTATACAAAGTATTTGTTTAGAAGTAAATTGATTTTTTAATCTTACATTGTATAAAGTAGACTACATTTGTACTTGTATTGAACTCGGCTGTAGCGATCCTTTTTTCATGTAATGGCAGCTATACACATCAGTGCAAGACACTAAAGTTGTAGCAAAGTTTAGATGTAGAGTTTCCATTTATGGTCCTCCAATTACATTACTACACTACTAGCATTGTCGACTGTAATTATATTGTAATTTTATTGTTACCTAGCTCTGCATTAATTGCCTTGTTTTGTGCAGATAAAGCTAAAAAAACTTTTTTTCTCTGATTCCATCCTCCTACATTATCAGTTTTTCTTATAAATTAAATGTACTATTTGTTAATAGCTATATGCGTACAAACATAATAAGAATAAGAGCATTGTATTTCAGAAATTGATTTTGATTGATTCTGATATTGTTGAACCTTACTTATTGTAGTGTCTCTCAAGAACAGGAAATCATCCCAATTCTTTGTCTGCTTATTTTACTTGATAACTAAGGATCCCTATTTTACTAAGGCTATATTGTACATATATAATGTTATTGGTAAATCTATTTGGTTACTTATACTTATTGTGACATTTAAAGTTTAAGGACTTTGGAAGGCACATATTGTTTATGATGTAATTAAGTTGAAAAAATAATGTGTCTGTAAAGAATTACAATATAGATGAATAAATGTGAGTCTGATTTGAGTGTGAGATTATAAGTTTTCAAAGCATTGTTTTTGGTGTTTCAAACTAGATATTTCGTTATGAATACCTTTTTTTATGCATTATCATTATGTACAATTTTATGTATCATTACTTTTATTTCATCATTGTGGTTTATTGAATAATACATACTTTTTGTTCTACCATTTTCAATATTATGGTTATTTATGCTGTTGTTATTACATGTGTATCAAATGCTGAAAAATTCATATGTTTTTCTTAATTATCCATATAATTCAAATTGAAAATAAAATTTTGCATTGATCTTTTACGTATTTCCATGTAATTTTTTAAGATGTATTCATTCATTCGATAGTTGACTTTTCACTGGTGGTAAATCATGTTTTCGATTTTTGAATTTAGCGATCCTTTAGAGATGGATCAACTATATGAAATACAGCAGTTGTAGCAAACTTGGGATTTAACAATCCTTTTTATCGTCCCCCAGTGACATTGTTATAATTACAAGCAGAGTTCATTGTATAGGATATTCATCGTGAGTGACACTAATTTGTGCATTAGATAATAATACTGTTTTGTACTATATAAATTAACCATCACTGGCATTTCGGCATACCTCCTGATAATGACATGGCCTGAGAACATTGGATTATGTAGTTATCCAGGAGTGCCATTATTTGGAGGCACTTTGTACATACATGCTGTTATTGGTATGAATATGGTGCATATTTTTTTTATATTACATTCTCTAACTCGAAATACATATGTAACATCAACTTGTGAGAAAGCCTTTTTAAATCAAGACTAACTACACCTTATATAATGAAATTGCCAAGTTTTCTATACTTTCAAAACACTGCCTGTTTAACCAATATTGTTATAAAAAGGTTAAGTGAAGGTTATATCTATGTAACTCACTTATTATCATCAAAGTCTCAAGGCCCTTTACATATTTATGGTTTGTTTCCCACAAGCAAAAACAAACCCTCGACATCACCTATTATGTACTTAATTTCAATTTCTCAAACAAAACAGCTGTCTTAGCTGACACTGACAGGTATTCTATTTCACCAAAGGTAAATGAATAAGGCAATTGACACAAAATCATCTTACTGAAGGACAAAACTCAAGTAGTATAAGTGGGTATCGAACCCATGACCTTCATAATGCCAATCTAATACCCTTGCCTTATCAGCTGAGCTCTAAGGTAGATATAAACGCTGATATCCTCTTGTATGCTGCCTGGTTCACGCTGATGTAGAAGGTCGCTCAAATTATATTACTATTACAGGTTATCAAACGACTTTATTTCTTCCCTTGACACACACACACACATACACACATTTGTCGTGAATTGCTCCATAATTTCCAGAAAGAGGGTCAGGTTAAAAGAGGTCCATTGCTATTTATTATTGCGTGCATGGAAGGTCCTCCTTTTTCATAGGAATTGGAGATGTCCTGCTAGTTGTTCTCTTCTCTCTTTGATCTTTTCCAGCACCCACTTCTGGAGATTGAGGTAATCGTACTATTGCACTTAACTTAAATGGTTGGGATATGAAGTATTGGATTGGAAAGTCATTTATTACTGTGGATTGATGTAGAGGAGGGGTGATATTCTTGAACAGACTGCTGAGCACGTGAATCAGAACATGATGATCCAATCAAATTATATGGGACTATCCACTTTTTTTATCCAATAGTCTTATCAGACCTAGAACATTACCACATCAGATTGCCAAAGAAATTCCTCGAAGTTCCTCGTGTGTATGAGCGTGGATGTGTATGTGTGTGCGTGTTTGGAAAAGGGACGGGGGGGGGGGTAAATTACAACAACAAAAATGGTGATGGAAACAGGATCTAGCAGCTCTTCTGCTCCGTCCTGACGCGTGCTAAAGCATTACTGGCTTAGTTTCAGTTAATCATTAACTAGTTGACATTCAGTAGAATCTCTTGATGACGAGATAGCCTTGGACCACATAATTAATTCGGTATCCAGTTGTTATTAAGATGTTATTATTTACTAATGAAATGAACTTATAAAAACACCCACAACAACAAACAACACATAAACAAATTTGGAAATACAGAAAATATGCCGTAATTTAGACGTTTTCTTAGTCGGAGATGACGTTAATCGGAGTGCTGCATTCTAAAATAATATCCAAAAATCGCTGTGGTCACTTCTGTGTGCGAGTAAAAACGTGAATCCTTCAGTATAATATCACTACGATGAACTCCTTCATAACATTATGTCGAAAGGCACAGCTATTACTAGGTTTGCCCTATCTTCACTGGAACCTTTTTATTTATTGTACCGATATCGCATTGCATTTTTTTTTAAATAGTGCACACATTATAAAGAGTATTTTATGATGTTATTTGTAGACCAGATACACTTAAAAATGCTGTTGAAACAATTTAACAGATTTTATCTTCTCTGTTGGTCGCATAATCTTTGCATAATTTGGTGTTTTTCTCTGTATAATTACGTGCATTATTTGAAGATTTTTTATTTTGTTTTGATTATCCTGAGGCGTTAGTATTTTTACCTTTTACATCAATTTTGAAAGTAATTATTATCGGATATTCACGCAAATGGTACATATAAAAGATATATTAAATAAAGTCATACTTGATATGTAACAACCGTATTAACTATACACAAACCATTTGTTGAATTATTCAATTTCTTTATCGGGAAAATAATACTAAAGATGAACAAATAGGCAAAACAAAAAAATAAAATAAAATAAATAAAACAACATACACCATATTATTTTAAGAAAATCTATATTATTCATATCGATCGATTATAAGTAAGTAAATAAGTAAGTATACCATTCAGTTCTATAGTTTATTGCATGATGGTTGTGTTTTTGCTTATTCACGCATAATATAATTTGGTTGGTATTGGAGCAAGAAAAAAAAGCATAAATAAAGATATATAAAAAAACAACAAAACAAACCAACCGAAAAAACACAAAGCTAAAAAAAACCCAAAACAATACAAACAGCAACAAACGAGCAACCCTCTTCCCCCTGCAAAAAAAAAAAAAAAAAAAAAAAGCACAAAACTAAACCTACAGCCTCCCAATCCCCATCCTCCAGCAAACCATAAACAAGCAAAAAACAATAACAAAATTATATAATAAAATGAAATAATACAATAAGATAAAAATCAAATCAAATAACGCAACAAAACAACACAACACTCTTTTCTTTAAATCTGAATGATGAAACCTAAAACGAATACTTTAGAAGATCATCATACAACAAATTATTATAAAATATGTGATTGCATCTATATCTACCTACTCTTTTATAACACCGTTTTTAATTAAATTATGGATGTTCTGTATGATACAATATCGTTCTCTTCCCCTTCTCTCTTTATCTATATCCTTCTATCTATCGTTCTATCAATCATTCTTTCTTTATCTCTCTCTCTCTCTCTCTCTCTTTCTCTCACTCTCTTTCTCTCTCTCTCTCTCATCTCTTTTCTAATAGATATACATCATATCTATTATGACAACCTAGGAGCAATCGAACCTTCACGTACCTATATCACAGCAGAGCAGTAGAAATGAGCAGGTATGGGTAACGGGTAGACATCACGTCTACCCGTTACCCATACCTGCTCATTTCTTTCAAGGCATTCTTAAGAGCTCTTTTATCTAGAGAAAGATGTTAAATTTGTAGAGAAAAGAGAGAAGTCGGAAAAGCGAAAAGTGAACAACAGAAATAAAATATAAAAACTAAAAACGCACATCTCAGCGAAGTTGCTGTTGTTTGAAGTGTGTAAAACCATTCTTTTATTCAATTTAATTTAGACTCCCTAGCTCTAGTCTAGTCGAAACAAATAATTCAAAATGATGTACGGACAGGATGAAGGTGAGTTTTACTTAAGTTATGAATTGAATAGAATTAGGCTTTAGAGATATTTCTAAATGTTTTTAGAGCCAGGCAGATTGAGATTGCAGTTGCAGATTGACAGATCGGTGTCATTGGCATTGGTGGCTCTGTGACTTATCTAGATAGTGACTGAGTGTAAGTGAAGTAAGTCTGAGTTATTGTTGATTGTTGAGTGTTACAAGTTACAGCATAGAGAAAAGCTCGGCGTTTCGGAAAAATAGCCGAGAAATGCGCTGCCTAATCCCACTTTCGGTTCATGGCATCAATCAAATGACGACTTGACGATTGACAATTGTGAAGAGTAGAAGGGAAGATTGATCAATTCCGGACCATTGCTTATTACTACGCGTGCCGCATTACTCCTATAGAAGATATTTCGTCCACGCTACTACTACTAGCCTCTCACTCTCGCGTTGGTACGAAACCCTTCGTAGTTTAAACTTCTCGCCTTGGTCCGGAGCCCTTCGTAGCTTACTGTGTCTGCTACTAGCCTCTCACTCTCACGCTTGCTACTCGCTAACAATTGGGACTCTCGTGCAAGAGTTGGCTAGTTTGCTACTACTACCTCGACAATTGGGACGCATTGCTTAATGAGAAGGTAATGAGTAGGGTAAGGGTTTAGGGTAGGGTTTAGGTGTAGGGTTAGGGTTAGGGATAGTGTTTAGGGGTAGGGTTATCAAAATTAAAAACAACGATGGATATGGAATAAATTTACTCTACTTACAGAGATTGACTATCATTGAAAGTCGTCGCTCCCTTACTGCCGCATTGGGGCGCAGGGGAACTCCGTAGCTAATTAATTATTACCTTGCTCATGCTCTCTCTAAATGCTCGTTGAAATTGAAATCATCGATCAATTGGCTGTGATAGCAGAATCCATAAATCAATGGATTGGAGTGGACACTCTCTCTCACTCACGATACTTGCATCATCATAGACCTAGCAGACTCAATCAAGCGCTAATCAAATCCTATCCTATACCCAATCAATCGCAGTGACCAGGAAGAGGATAGTTAGAGGTAGACTTTGCATGCAAACGATCTTATGGCTAGACCTACATGATGGCGAAGTTGCATAGTCACGAAAAAGAGGGCTACATCAGAGGTGGTGGTCCGTAACCCTCATGAAATAGAAATACAATTAAATGAATAATGGTAATGCAGTGGAACCTCGCTAATTGGGACGCCTCGGGTATATAATATATATATTATGTATATAATATATATATTATATATTGGAAAATCATCCCAATTAATTGTGTTTCCCGATTGCTGAGGTAAAGAATAGTATTTTTAGAAAGGGTTGTCTGGGAATCCGCGCTAATTTGTCGTGTTTTCCTATTGCTGAGGGTCCCAATTACAGAGGTTCTATTATACATTTTAA
>JAUEKR010396347.1:0-13464 GCA_031762895.1 Corambe burchi
AGAGAGAGAGAGAGAGAGAGAGAGAGAGAGAGAGAGAGAGAGAGAGAGAGAGGGGCGGGGTGGGGGTGGGGTGGGGAGGGAGGTAAGGAGAGGGAGAAAGAGGAAAGGGTGGCCTGATTCGAAAATGCAATCTCGTTAGGCATTTATCATGAGTCGCAGTAAGTGCATTACACTGTATAACGAATAATAGTTGTTACCCCACATCAAAATACTCATAATAATATAGTGTGTACTTAGAATTCTTAGGATATAGATGTGGGTTTTCTTGGCATTATCATTTATCATTTACATTATTAAAGACAACGGCTGCAGCAAACTTCTGATGCAGCGATCCTTTTTGTCGATACCCTTCACCCCGTTTCCTCACTGCAAGCTTAATGGACTATCAGCTATGGTTCACTTTCAATTAATCTATTGGACATATGAGTATATTATAGTATGCATGTTTTTGGTATTACAGTATATGGTAACATGTAAGTGAGCATAATAGTCTAATGTGTTTATGCAAGAAGCTTATAGATATATGAGAAGTCGAGATGGTATTGGAACAAAAACTTATGTCAAGGAACCCTTGCGGTATAATAATGCTCTATATTGAATACTATGGTGAATGACGACTCGTTATTCTAAGTCAGTATAAATACGAGCAATACCAATGTTACATTTACGCTGATGATCAGTGCATTATATGTAAATATTGTATAATTTTGTTTAAAACATTACCAATTTTATCTATGCAATATGCCTGGAGTATTGTATGGTGTAACAGTAGGCTGCTTGAGTCGTGACCGAAAGGTCGTGGGTTCGAATCTACCAAGTTATGTCATTAAGTTGAATCCTTGTGAAAGACTTACTACATATACATTTCCCCACCCACTCAGTGTAGTTACCAGAACGATAATACTAAAAGAACGTGGCTTAAATGGCAGCTCGTATGTTTTCTCGACGGAGAGTTGAGAGGTTACTGGAATGCCGAGGTCAATCGGGGTAGTAAAGCACATTGAGAACTCGGTGATACGTGAGCTATATAAATACAACAATTTATTTCTTGGGTTTTAATAACTGCTCTTAACTTTTAAAAGAGCTATTATTAGACTGTTTCGTATTTCTCGAGGTTTTGATGTCATTCAGTAGAAGTAATAGATTTATTTTCAGCCAACTCACAACGCTGCAGTGGTTTGTCTGTGAAAGCCGATATTCGGTGGCGTGGTTAGATCAGTTGATAGATGCGTTGAACTATTATCGCTGCTACGTCAATGTTCCTGGGTTCGATTACCATGTTGGCTATTGCGTTTGTCCTTTGGGAAGAAAATTTGCGCCGATTGCCTCACTGAACTCAGATGAAAAAGAGTACCTGACCATTAAGACAACTGTCTTGTAAAAAAAAAAAATTACCCTGATTATAACACGCCTAACAGGCGAATGTCTCGTCAGTGTTAAATGTTTGTTGTTGGTTGGGAAGTAAACGAGATATAAAGCGCCTTGAGACTTCGGTGGCAAGGGCGTTATATAATTACAATCTTTACATTTTTACCCTATATATGACCCGTGTATTAATTATCTGCTATCAGCATTGTATTTTATTATTTATAATGGAGGATTTAAGTTTGTGAAGGTAACAGTCTGGTATTTGTAACTATCTCTCATTATGTGGTTAAAAAAATGATTACCAGCTTCTTTTCCGTATACATTTGACTATGCTTGTATCTTTGGCGTTGAGAAAAAAAGGATAGCTACATCCGAAATTTGTTACAACCGTTATATTTACCATTGGAGTAGGCTATAGCGGCAGTTATAAAGAAAAAGGATAGCTACATCCGATAATAGCAACAACGAAGTTCTCTACAAACGTATTCCACTGTCCTGTTTTTAGCTATCAATGGTAACTTGATCATCTTCAGTCACTTGGATTACTTGTCTGATTAAAGGAATATCGTGCACTGTAATATGTTTCGGCTGACCCGATGGCCAATAAGGCAATTTTGGATTACTTCCTGTTGTCAAGTTTATGCAATTCATTCGTTGCAAATGTTTTGATCTTGAAGTAAACCAATGTCATTTCCTTTGCCAGAGAGTGATTGACCCAATTAATTAAAATGGGATTATCATTCGAAGTTTACAATATTAGACAATGATTATGACCCCAAAACAAAACATAGCATTTGATTACATGATGTTTCCATTCACGTACAGAAAGTAAACACCGGATATAATATTTAAATATAAGATAATTTTATTCAGCACATCAATGAAGCATCCTATGAAGATGCATATTATGAAGAAGGATGACTATGATAAGCAGAAAGAAGGATAAATATCAACATAGATGAAAGACATAATATATCATGTCATTATACATTGAATGGATGAAGAGTTGGGTAACATGCTAGAGATATCAATCAAAATCGAAACATAGTTTCATTAAGTAAAGTATAACATTAAATTATATCTCGAATTGATGTAGTATATATGTGTACACTAAAATGACACCTTCATTTTCGTTATCATGATCTTTAATGCATACATCCATGTAGTAGGAACATCTATTTAGGCTACATGCTATCGCGTTCGATTTGCAATGCATAACTATATTTTGAATAGTTCCAATTCCTCAAAATGTCCATTTGATAGTATTTTATCATGCTTATGAAAACTTATAAAGCAAGCGCAGTTTAATTTATAGAACGTCACTTATGGTTGTTCCTTTTGAGAAGTAAGGTACCCATTGATAAAAGTTTTCCATGAATGATCCAGTCATTTGAACTTTGGGCGCTTATGTTTTCTCCAAAATATCTTTGGATGGCCACCAATCAGTGAAAAGTTATTCTAAGCAAGTCAATAATTTAATCTCATTACAATATTATACTAATAAAGTATTGCTCCTAGGGTACGAATCCTAAACTTTTACACTTTGCCTCCCATTGGTTTTTCGAAACTTGCAATGGCGGATTTTGCAACAGCATAACACTGAGATCCTCACTGCTACCGTCGTTGGAGTAATTTGGCCAATAGGTGAAGGATGCAAGTGCTGACTGGAAAATTCTAGAAGAGGCCGGGGACTGGGAACTTTCAGTAAGCCCTGATGAACCAAGGTTGAATCTTTGTGGGCGCTGTCGATTCATCAAGGAAGCACTCTTAGCCAACTGAGCTGCTTGAATTTGCAGACCCATTAAGTGTCCACGGGATGTAATTCCACCGTTAACATTTCCTTTCCGGGCAAAATTGGACCAGTATCGAATCATCAAATTTGAAATTGGCTCTAGCTTAATTCGTTCAAACACAGGAAGTGTATCCGAGTTAAAAATAGCTCTGACGTCAAAACCATGACACGAATTGCGTTCGCAGACTATATCCGAGGAAGCGAGAGAAGCCCACAAAGCGCTTGCCATTTGCGGTTGTCCTTCCAGATACAATGGAGGCCTGAAGAATTCATAAAGCCAAAGTTTATTTCCATCTCCGTGTGATACAAACGGTGAATTAGGTGATGATGATAGCGTCAAGCTTTGTTTTTTAATGATCTGCTTAGCTACGTATAATGTAGGACACACGAAAGCGTATTCTTGGATGAAATCAGCAAATGCTTCTCTCATATCTCCATCTGCTGGAGCAAACACTGGAGGGGAGTGGTCTGTGATCTGACTTACGATGGTGTGGTATGTATCTTGGCTCATTGGAAGGGGAAACTTTTTATAAACAAATGCAGACCCTTCGTTTGCGACAGTGCCCATAAGTACAGGTTTAGACGAGAATCTTGATGGATCACTGAATACTTCGAGTGGATGATGGAAGACCTGGTCGTTATCAATCGATGGACCCCAAGGATAGAACACTAGTAGCGGATTCGACGTGTAGAAGTTTGCTCTAACGCCCAGCTGTGCTCGAAGTATGTCATTGGTTGATTTTTGACGATAACATGTAACGTCATTCACTCGACAGTCTAGCATGTTGGCGAATGCCTCCGCTTGAGACTGGGCTTCGGTTTTGTTCCGGAATGGAACGTTGAATGGACAGCTTTGTAAAATGGCTGATTGGAAGAGGTGCTGTGACGTGTGAGACGATAGATGACTTACGGCTGATATGCATCCAGCTCCGTCTCCCAAGATAGTCACCTTATAGGAAAGAAAAACAAAACATAAATGATAACAATTATACTTGATTTTAGCTCATTCTAGAAACACTTTCTGAAAAAGTAAAGAGACTAAACGATATCTAACTGGCTGACTTATCACCGTATCGCATCTCAGGTGTACAACATCGTCGCTTTGTCAGCTTAGAGATTTTCTGATGTGTGTACTCGCCAATATTTTCTGTCTTGTACGACCGCTGTTATGTTCTTCATGTCATGCACTAATGTGAGTAAATAAATGGTGGCATGTCAATGAATGTCAAGTACTACATTTCTGTCTTGTAGCGAATGCAAAGGAATGACGGAATGAACGTTACTGATGCTGAGGTGGATGAGCAGTTAAAACATTGAAATATGACTAGAATGGATCCGGGCTCGATATATTCAAAGACATCGTGGCTAATTCTTGAACAAGGGTATTTGCGCTAATTGTTAAATAAAAAAAAATCATGACAGTATGTTCCAAAATAAACCAAGACATTCACATACAAGTAAACAACACCCAACTTGCACACGTTTCTCAATTTCAATATCTAGGGTCACTAAAATCTGATGATACCAGCTGTGTGAAAGACATTAAGTCAAGAATTGTCATAGCAAAGCAACGAATGGTACAGCTCAGTAACATCTGGGAAGATCGTGCAATTAATACCCCAGGCCCTCAAATTAATCATTATGAAAGCCCTTGTATGGCCCGTAGCATTATACGGTGGTGAATCCTGGGTAATCAAGAAGAGTGACGAAAAAGAAATCAACGCAGCTGAAATGTGGTTTTACAGGAGACTTCAGAGAGTCAGAAATAAAACAGAAGAACAAATAAAAGTATTCTCGAGGAATTGTGAATAAAATTACAGCTACTTCCATCGCTTTATAAACGAAAGCTTAGTTATTTAGGCCATGCAATCAGAAACAAGAAATACAACCTCATGAAATTAGTGATGCATGGGTAGATGCAGGGGAAACGAAAAAGGGGGCGTCCAGAATTTAATATCATGGATAATATTAAAAATATAACCAACATGACAAGAGAGACAATAATATTCAGACTGACAGAGGATCGCAATCGCTGGAGAGAAGTCATTGTTATCGGTTACCGTCAAAAGTGACTATACTGACAGGTAACAGGTAAGAGATTCAGATTAACAATGGATTTACTTGGTTTACAGTGATAAAATCGAAAGACACTCATTCGCCTTCTCGGGGACGTTTGGTTTAGATAAAAAACAACAACAAACAAACAAAGAACCCTCCACAAACAACCAAATTCATTTGTTTTCTTGTAGGTATAGGGATATTATCTTCTCAATTTAAAATCTGTGAGAAGATCAGGAATGGAACATATTGTTACATCGGAAACCTAGACGAATGAAGAGATCGCAGACGACAAAGAGAGAAACTATCTGAGAATCTAACTATGGATGAAATTAGAGAAAGTGTTGGGTATATGTTGTCGGTAATCAGAGATGAACACATTTGGCATGTGATAATCGCCAGGCAACTTGATGATGGTGATGTAATATTGGATATAATATTAAGGAGTTTATCATGTTCTTACACGACTTGGATCTCCTTGAAAGGCGTCAATATTTCCAGAAACCCACGCCAAAGCAGCCTGCTGGTCACGCAGACCAAAGTTTCCAGTGG
Source organism: Corambe burchi (assembly GCA_031762895.1). Classification (NCBI taxonomy): domain Eukaryota; kingdom Metazoa; phylum Mollusca; class Gastropoda; order Nudibranchia; family Onchidorididae; genus Corambe; species Corambe burchi. Next base: position 5,771 of record JAUEKR010396347.1, read on the forward strand.
CATCTCCGTATTTGCCAAATATGGACAAGAAACCAAATGCACCTAAGTGTGGAAATAGAAACGAAAGAGCTTAATTACAGAAACAAAGATGAGCCATCAAATACATTTTTATCAATAGCGATGTTAAATTAATCCATAACACTAGCACGTACTTTATTTCATTATCAACCAGTTTGAAAATAGGATAAATAAACTCTTTCAAATGCCAAATGACCATTGAGTATTACGCAGAAGAGCAATAAACCAACTCTTTTAAATGTTCTGCATTTGTAATGATCAGTTGATAAACCACATAATAGGTATAGTATCACCATCGAAGTGCAGGCTGTAACGCTCTTACATCTTAAGAGTTGGTGATGTCTGCACATAGTCCATTCCAATGAATTCTTCCACGAAGAAGGTGAGTGACTTAAGGTGAAATTGAAAAACATTTTTCACATATAAACCATAGGCTAAATATAAGTAATGAATGAATCAATAAATCAATTATTATCAATGAAATCGTACCCAGTCTGTAATTAAAAGTGACAACAATGACCCGGCCCTTGGAGGCGAAGTAATTGCCGTCGTAAACCGGTGCAGCTCCACTGCCGGTGGAGAAATCGCCGCCGTGTATGTAGACGACTACAGGGAAGGACTGTCCTAAACCCAGTTGGAATGCCGGTCTGTAAACGTTAATGGTCAGGCATTCCTCATCCATCTGAGTAGATTGAAATATAAGGAAAAGAAGGGATGATGATATAATTGTACATGGAAATATAATGTCTAGTAATATGTTTAAATATTAATGTTAGTTCGATCGATTTAATGAAATGTAGTATACATCCACTCGACATGAAAATAAAATAAATATCCTCCCTCCAAAAAAAAAAAAAAATGAAAAGCAATAATTTAATACACCCAAAACACGAGAAAGAACCCCCCCCCCCCCACAACAAAAACAACAAAAAACAAACGAAGAAGCAAAACAACGAACACCAGAACATCAAGATGACAACAAAGCAACACCAATTCAATAAAGAAATACAGCTAATTGACAACAAAATGTAATCACTATAGCTTCAGAAGAAAGGAATACAGTAATCGATAAAGAGAAAATTAAAACAATGCTTACACAAGGCAAGCAATACACCCCACCCCTACCCCTTCCAAAAAAACCCCCACAAAAAGCCACAACAAAAAAACAAGAACAACAAAAAACACTAAAAACACACACATAAAAAAACAAAACCCGACAATAACAAACAAACAAAAAAAAAAAAAAATCAAATCCAACCACCAGCAACTCCACCCCCCCCCCAAAAAAAAAATTAAAAAAATCAACAAACAAAATCACCAAAACAGCATTAAATATCAATACACAAAAACAAGAAAAAAACAAGCAGCAAAGCAAAACAATCAACTGAACACAATGATGTGTACTTCAGTAGAAACCAATAAAGTAAATAAAAGATAAACAATAACAAACCAAACCCCTCCCCCCCTAAAAAATAAAAAAACCCCGAAAAAAATAAAAAAATAAACACAAAAAACAAACAAACAAACAAAACAAACCCGCCCCCCCCCACACACACACAAACAACAAAAATAACAAACACAATTAGATGTATGACCTGAGGCAAACAATAAAGCGTCGACTCGGTACTGGGGCACATCTGAAGGCATTGAGGTCCTGGTCTCGTGGCATTCCTCACTCCATCCCATGCTGGGATGTTCATGTTAGGGAATTGGAACCTGTGTGATTAAAAAGGAATAGTAACAAATAATTGTAATTCTTCTTTCATTTTGCCAATTGGAATTTTAGGATTTATCCCGGGCGGTGGGTGGCGGTTATGAGCGATTTTTACCACCAAGCGATTTATAATGTGTCTAGATGTAAACATTGTCTATTTAGCTCTTCTTTAATAATATATTAGCATATTAGATGTCAGATCCTACCTACCTAGGATCAGGGGCGCAACCCCCCCCCCAAACCCCACAAAAAAAAAAAAAACAACAAAAAACAAAACAAACAAACAAAAAAAAAAAACCAAACCCCATATCCCCCCAAACAAACAAACACCAACCGAAGAACACGATTCGAACCCGGGTCGATTAATTCAGAGACAAACATCGTAACACAGGGTCACAGCAGTACCATAGTTATTTTTGTATATTTATGTTCCATACTATATATTATCAAAACATAATAAGTATCTTAGCACGTATTTATAATATATATGGTGCGATATGCTTTTAAATTGCAATTATTACAAGTTTATCATCCAAAGTACTATTCAAATCAAGTAAAGCGAGTAACACTAGTATGAGTATGAGTATATTGTTTCATTCATATTCTCAAAACCAGCAAATAAAGGAACACATACTTGAAAACAAAACAAAGTAAAGCAAGAACAAAATCAAGCCCGTCATCGGTATTGATACTCTTAATTGTTAAAATTAATTCAGTCTGTGCATCGTTTTTGCATCAATTCAAAACTATAATATTATGATAGTAAACGAATGCTAAGTGTAAGTGAAAACAATTTTGTGCTTTGTTAATTGCTAATGTATTTTGTTCATTCATTGTTGAGAAATGACAGAATACTTAATGACCGTTTAGAAACCTTGAAACTGTGAAAACTCAATTTAATTGGGAGTAAGTGAAACTTCATTATTAAATAGGCTAATGTGACACAGTGGCAAATGACTTGGGCTTATGATTATGAAGTCGTGGGTTTGAGATCCCGTCGTATGGTGGCGCCGCTGTGACATTGGGAAAGACACACTACTCACATTTCTCACCCACTCAGGTTTTGAAAGAAGCATCGGTTTAAGACACAGAAGAAGTAAATATGCGATAGTCTAGAGTTCTATTCTATCTCCTATCCATTGGGTAATGTAATTAGTGGATAAGCACCGACCTCTTGCAGCTCCTTATCTTAGAATAGTTTTCTAACTATAGAAAAAAAGTTTGGTGACAAAGCATGTCTTACCTTTGAGCTGTGGCATAAGGAATTCCAAGGAATCGAACCGTCTGCCGTTCAATGAAGCCTTTGACCCAACCGGTGTTAATTCTAGCCATAGTTATATCCCCTTGGCATCCATGGATGACGCAGATGACGCCAAAAATTAAGACCTGAATCAAAGTATTCATCTTGGATGGGTGATTCCTTGATTCACTGTCTCAAGTGGTTGGTCTAACCAATATGGATACAAGTTTAACGACTAGATGCTAGCCTTCTGTATTTTTATGAGGATTGGTGTCGCGCGTTTTTTAAATTGCTAACGAGTGTCAAATGGAGTTCTGATTTCCTTGCGCTGCATGAGAGAAATAAATTAAATTGGGTCAGAATGAATGAAAGAAAAAAAAAGTCGTATGATAAGAGTAAAATGTTTACATGGAATCATTCACGCATTTTGAATATTTTATTGTAAAATGTTTTACAAAATAATATCGAGTGGCACATCATCATTATTTGGTACACCATGCAGACCAGAGATGGTAAATACTATGCAGAGTATGCCAGGGCCAGAAATCAAGCAAAATAGGAGTGTCGACGATCTGTGAGAGATTTAGAAAGGAAAATTGCTAACGACTCAAAGAACAACCCAAAATGCTTCTTTAGTTATGCTAAAAACAAACTAAACACGAAATCGGGAATCGCAGACTTGTTAGGTAATAATGGACATATGGCGAGGTCAGATAGAGAGAAAGCAGAGGTTCTAAATGACTTTGTTATTCTGAATTTACAAGGGAAATACAGATACTAATCCGGATTTTACTACACACAAGGTCATAAAAAAGGTTATAGATTCATTTACTATATATGAAGAAGACATTATCCGAAAGCTTAAAAAAATAAACCCCTCCAAGGCCCCAGGACTTGATTCAATCCCCCATCCATCTTGAAAGAATGCGCCCATGAACTCGCTACCCCTTTATCTGTCCTCATTAACCGATCAATCGATGAAGGCGTAATCCCAAAAGATTGGAAAAGAGCCAATGTAATTTCCAATCAATAAAAAAGGATCAAAATCAGCCCCAGGGAACTACAGGCCAGTGAGCTTGACTAGTATGACATGCAAAGTATTGGAATCCATAATTAGAGACCAGCTAATTGAGCACTTCAAATCGAACACCCTTTTTAGCAATTATCAGCATGGATATATGAGTGAGCGGAGTTGCTCAACAAATCTTTTGGTAGTGTTTGACATCTGGACATCGGTCATAGAATCTGAGGGTAACATTGATAAAATATATTTAGACTTCGCTAAAGCTTTCGACACTGTACCACATGAGCGTCTATTAACAAAATTGAAGGGTTATGGATAAGGCAGCAATTTTCTTAATTGGATTCGGGATTTCTTAACTAATAGAGAACAAAGGGTGGTGATCAATGGTCAGGAGTCAACATTGGGCTCTGTGTTATCAGGCATTCCTCAAGGAAGCGTGCTAGGACCATTTCTGTTTGTTTGGTTCGTAAATGACATTTCGGATGCAGTCCATTCGAATGCATTCATGTTTGCAGATGATACAAAACTCTTCGCTAGAGTTCCTGACGATGCTGCCTCACTGCAGGAGGACCTTGACAGGCTCCAACTCTAGTCAGATACTTGGCAACTACGTTTCAATGCTGAAAAATGTAAAGTAATGCACATTGGGAAGGACAACAAATCTAGAAACTATTACATGAACTCAAATGGAAACCAAATTACTTTGGAGACGGTATCTCTTGAGAAAGACCTTGGGGTTAATGTAGATGACGAACTGAAATTTCGTAAGCACATAAGCATACAAGTTGGCAAACCGAACATAGTGCTAGCACTCATATGAAGAGGTTTCACATCGCTTGACAGAATATCATTGCCAATGTTATACAAGTCCATCATCCGGCCTCACTTGGAGTACGCGAATGTGGTTTGGCACCCCCGTTATAAAGGTGATGAAGAACAACTGGAAAGGGTCCAACGTAGAGCAACGAAATTAATTCCAGAGCTGAAAAGGCTTGAATACTGCGACCGACTAAGGAAATTGAATCTTCCATCACTCTACTACAGAAGCGCTAGAGATGATATTTTAGAGGTGTATAAATATTTGACACCTGTCTATGATGTCTCAGAATCAGAAAGTACGCTGCAAAGAGGCTTAACATCAGTAACTCGTGGACATAGCCTAAAACTCAAAGAGCCACATGTCAGGACCTCAATTCGTCAGAACTTTTTCAGTGTTAGAATCATTAATGCTTGTAACTCGCTTCCATCATTGAACTAATTCAAAAACAGAATCGATAAACTGTGGAAGGATTACAAATTCTGTCTAGATTCGGACTGGTTCAGCGCACCCAAACCATCACGCACAAACCAAATATCTGCTACGAAACAGGATGATGAGTGCTGCTGACCATGAGCAACAAAATGACAATGCAAATCGGCTGACAGCCAAATAGCCTAAAAACTACAGCCGAAATCATTCAAGTTCAAGTTCAAGTAAACAAAAATATTGATGCGATGCATAATGGTAAAAAGATATATACGTTCAAATGTTTTGTGTGCCTAACGACTGTTGTAAGAAGATGGTGAATGTTTTCGCAAGAAACATTTTGGAAATCTCGTATCTAAGCCTGTCAATGTTTTAATTTCTATGAAACAAGCTTCAAAACTGCCTGGATGTAATGAAAATATCATTCAATAATAATAATTAACAGTACTCATAAATATATGGATAAAACATTCATTTTTCTTAGCTGTTTACAAAAACAGTAGAAATGTTACAAGTTGAATACATACACAAAACACCAACCAAGAAAACAAAACAGACATAATAAACAAAACATCACCAATAAACAAAGAGCAAAAGCAAAAAACAACAACAAAAAAAAAAAAAAACAGAACAAAACAATAACACATATCAAATTTAAAAAAGCGGCAAATAAAAAAAACCCAGCAGCTTAGAAATAAAAAGCAAAATACATTAATGATTTGGCATTGAGAGGCCTGTTATAATAATACTATTTTGAATATTGTAGTTGTAGTGTCAATGTGCCATTACACTTGCTGATATTTATTCAGATTTTCGTTTTTTTTTTATCTTTGTTTCATTGATAATGCATCTGAAGAATTCATTTGTGAATAATCGTTGATATAAAATAATTGATCAATAATTGAATATGAATTATAAATCCGTTTGAATGAAATTCACATGCTCCAAGGTGCGTGATACAGTTTTACCATCGATTTAAAATTAGTTCTTCCCTTTACGTGCACGGGCAGTTTTCTTAATGTATCTTAATATGCATCAATGTTGATACTCAACTCACGACAATTATCGGTCATTGTGACTGAATGTTTGTAAATATTGGTAAAGTAAAAATTGACTAAATACATTTTAAACAATCAAATAGATTTAAAAAAAATGCAATAATAATAATCAAAATCAAAATTAACACCAAAGGAAACAATCTCTTAGCACCTTCCCTATTCCAAATAAACAATCTATTTAAAAAAACTTACGGCAATAACCTTCTACCTACACTATGAAACTCGCCTATTTTTACATTACAATTCATATCTCCACGAATAACTTACTCAAGTTATCTAACTTATTTTTGTACTAATAGTAACATTACCATCGCAGAATAAACAGCTAAAGCGTTTTTGCTCACTTACCTAAATCGAAAGTACACAAATTAAGTCCATTGCGCAAGTGAATGCTGAAAATAGGCTCACATATACATTTTCCTATAATAATTTTGTCCGTAGGGTTTCTACATTTTCCGTCATCAGCTTACTCCATGAGGCAACCAAATGGACAAATCTAATTCGGACAAACTTGTTATAGTCTACCTGTCACTCAATCATGGCCAATTTGACGAAATAAAAAAGGCTAAAGGCCTGGTTCAACCTCGCTTACAGTATAAATGACGCTAGTTCAGGTGTAGAGACGCTATGTTTAGGGGAAAAGAAAGAAAGTAGTAACATAGTATCAATCTTGATTTCTAGTTGCGGTCACTTAAGAAATTGAGGAGATGATGCTTTTCCCCTCGTTTCTAATTTAAGCAGTAAGCACTCCTATTTTACGCATTAAGCAAGCTTAAATCAGAATTCAGATTATTACGTGGCACATCGTGTTTTCATGTTACATTAATAATATAATACTTGTTCTACGTATATTTAAAACGTAGGAGTATATCATTATGATCCGATCTTTAGGATTAAGGCATCGAAGAAAGGGATAAAGTGATTTGGGTTAAAAAGATGGGTTTAGAGTTATAATGGGATGAGGAACAATTATCTAGAAAAACAAATGGTGAAAATACAGCATTAAATGGAAAGAGAAAATAATCGAACAAAATGGAGAGAGGAGAGCAATTCTAACAAATAATAATATTATTCTTATTAAGAAAAAAGTTAAGATGATGGTAGTGATAGTGAGTAAAGGCCCGAAGGTAATGGGTTTGATTATTCAATTTACTAATCATAGAGCCACACCAACGTGAAGTGACATATGTTAAGTGCATTCTAAGATGTACTAGACTAGAGCAAATTGAAGTATCTTAACCCTAAGGCATCTTATGAGCTTGGTTACATAGTAATGGTGGATCAGCAGTTAGTTGATCATAGCCTTGGGTTTTTCCTCTGAAAGAGAGAGAGAGAGAGAGAGAGAAAGAGAGAGAGAGAGAGAGAGACAGAGAGAGAGAGAGAGAGCGAGAGAG
>JAUEKR010397458.1:0-13464 GCA_031762895.1 Corambe burchi
TTCGGAAATATTGATGAAAATGAGAGCAGAGATATTGGTCTACAGATCAGCTGTAGTTTGGAGTATGAGTATAATATGATAGAAAGAGAGAGAATAAAATAGAATAAGAGAATAACAGAGGAGAAGAAGGAGGATATTGATTGATAGAGAGAGAGAGTGAAAAATAGAATGAACGAAAGATGAGAGATGTATTGATAGAGATAGTAGGGGAGAGTGAAAGAGAGTGAGAGAATGTGAGAGAAAGTGAGAGAGAGAGAGTGAGAGAGAAAGAGAGAACGAGAGAGATGGGAGATTGAGATACGTATAGATTGATCAACTTTTAAGACGTACGATGTAATGGATACTTATATCAAAAACCAATATTCTTAAGGTTGAAACTATGTTATAATATAATCATCATCATCTTCATCATCATCATCATCATCATCTTCATCTTCATTTTCATCTTCATCATCATCATCATCATCATCATCTTCATCATCATCATCATTATCTTCATCTTCATCATCATCATCATCATCATCATCTTCATCATCATCATCTTCATCATCATCATCATCATCATCATCTTGATCTTCATCATCATCATCATCATCATCATCATCATCATCATCTTCATCTTGATCTTCATCATCATCATCATCATCATCATCATCATCATCTTGATCTTCATCATCATCATCATCATCATCTTGATCATCATCTTCATCATCATCATCATCATCATCATCTTGATCATCATCATCATCATCATCTTCATCATCATCATCTTCATCATCTTGATCATCATCATCAAGTTGTGTTATATTGTATATGTATTGAAACGTGATTGGCTCTATAATATGTCAGTTTAAAAATAAACCCATCTTCATCTCTCTGAAAAGATCTCTATGCCATATTTTTTACACTTCCCGTATTGCTGTAAAAAAGATGGCGCACATATTCTCACTCATGCTTTAAGGTCAGCCGACAGTCAATCAGCGATCAACTTCCCATCTCAAACTAATAATCTAGTCTGCATTGTCTTGCACTTCCGTTGGCTTAGGTCAAAGGGCACTTTCGTTGGCTTAGGTCAAAGGCCACTCTGTGTATGCAAGATGATAATATCTATCTAGTGCAGTACTATGATTGCATACACAGGTTGATCCCATATCAGAGATTGCAGGATTACTTCATTATTGATTTGACTGTTTGTTCTAATGTATTGGGGTTTTGTTTTGTTCTTCGTTGTTTTTTTCTCTTCCAAATAGACCTTATGTCCTTTGTGTTTGTCGTTGGTGTATTTGTTTTTACTTTCATCCTGATTGCTGCTTTTTTGGAAGGAGGGCGGGTTTATTTGTGTGCATTGAATTTACTTCCGTTTATTCTTTTGTTACTGTTGATTTTCTCTTTATAACTTTGATGCATGTAGTACAGTAGTGTCGGCCTAAATGCCCGTTGCTCGGAAAGCAGAAAAAACGGGCATTTAGCCGGAGCGGGCATTAAACCGGAATTCCGATTGGTAAGGTAGTGACCATTAAGTAATTTATTTAGTGGGTTTTTTATTGTTGTTATTTTTTTTTTATTCAATTTTTTTTTATTCAATTTTTTTTGGATGGAGATGGAGGGGAGGAGTAAGGGTCAATTACATATTGACTGCAAGGGTTACCAGTACTCAACTATGAAATATGCAAAATATGACGTAAAGATTTGTAGCATTCAGAATAACCATCTGGCAACCATCTTATTATTGTGACCCATGATATGATGTAAATGTACTTAGTTTCTGTTACAAATGATCTTTTCTTGATACTCGTCTTGTTTACATAGTCTATCAACAGAAGGGAAATAAGGAGATGCACTCGATACACTTTGTTGGATGTGATAGACAGTGCGACATCTTTAATTGGGACCCTCGGGAGTCGGGAAAACATGTCGAATCGATACGAATTTCTAGGCAACCAATTAGAAAAAAGGATTGTTCTTGTATATCTAGCGCACTTATCACTAAAGTCTCAACGCACTTTACATCTCGTTTACTCTCCAAGCCAACCGCAATCCAACGCCTCTACCAACTGCGCGAACCACGCCGCCTATAATATAGAAATTTAACTTCACTTATCATGAAACCCCGGAAATCGAGACGATTTTATAATCCACCGATCTGTTCCGATTAGAGAGTTTCCTCCGGCATTCCCAACAATTTTCTACATTAAATTTGGACACTGCTATTCATAGTGAAAATAATATTTAATGGGTTGCTTAAATTAATAAAGTTTTGATGCATTTTATATTATCATACTTACTTATACATAGGAAATAAGAGTGTGAGATATCAACTAAACAGTGGTTTATTCATTTGAATTGCCTATACATAACATTATTGATCAGCCTGTTTGGTCTCATACATATAATTCGTTTTTGAGTGAAGGTGTCAAGGGTCAAGTATTGATAAATATATCTTATTAGTTTTCTGTCCGCTCCATGTGATATAATTTATCTGTCTGCGTCTCTCTCTCTCTCTCTCTCTCTCTCTCTCTCTCTCTCTCTTTCTCTCTCTCTCTCTCTTTGTCTGTCAGTTTGTCTGTCTCTTTCATTCTCTACCTCACTCACTATATACATATGTTATCTTTCTCACACTGTCTATATATCCATCCATCTATCCATCTCTCCCTCCATTTCCCTTTCTCATACCTTTTTTCAAACTTTTCCCCACTCTCTTTCTCCATTCTATATAATATTATGATGTTGTCTGTATGTTGACATCAAAGTCTAGAGTCGGTCTATACTTTTCCTTTTGCATTTGTTTTGTTTTGTTTTGTTTTTCCTTTCATCCGATTAAGCTATGCCTATTTGATCTTCAATGCTATCGTATCTTCTGAGAATCACTGGTCACCATAATTGAATTATGCATTTCTGTCCCTCACATCCTCATTTTCTCTTTTTGTTCCATTTCTCTTTAATGATATTTGGCAAGGTATCTGCTTCTTTCTCCGTCCTTTTTTATATATGTCTATCTCTCCTTCAATTTTCTTATATATCTCACTATCTTTGTCTCTCTCACTCTTTCAATCTCTTTATGCATCTTTTTCTCTGTATGCCTCTCCGTTTCTCTCTCTTAGTCTCTTTATATATCCGTCTATCCCTATCTTTTTCCCTCTCTCTATGTCTCTCTGTCTCTTTCTGTCTCTCTCTTACACTCTATCTCTCTCTGTCTCTCTGTCTCTCTGTCTCTCTGTTTGTCTCTCTGTCTCTCTCTCTCTGTCTCTTTCTCTATCTATATCTCTCTCTTTCTCTATATATCTCTTCTTTTTCATTCTTTCTTCATACGTCAATCCCTTTTATAATAAATGTATTATTACTCCAATGAGACCTTATACTGCAATGAGTTCTAATATTTTGTATCATACAATGGAACCTCTGTAATTGGGATCCTCTGCAATGGATAAACTCGAAGAGTAGGCCCAATATTCTAGGTAGTCAATTATGTTCAAAATAGTATGTTATTTTACCGACAAAGATCGAGATCCCCGGGTAAACGAGCTCCTAATTCATCTAGATTTCTCAATTAACGAGGTTCCTCCTGTGCCTGAATAGTGTTTCCTGACTTCTTGATGCCCATATCAACAGCAGTAAGTAAAGAATTATTGACTTGTATAATTGTGCTTACAACTATTAGCAAGTTATGTTTCCTTTTCATTTTTTTCCACAGAAATCAAAATATGCGTTCTCCACTCTTAAGGACTTAAATTCTGTGTTATTATTACTATTCATCTTGGGAAAATATATCTGATTAATGGTCTCAAAACAGGTAAGGAACTTTTTAAATTTATTGTATTATGTTGTGCATTTATATATATTTTTATTTTATTTTTGACTCATGCATTGTGTTTAGCGTATCTACGTGTGGAAGCATTGATCTATTCAAGCATTTATTTCTGCGAAATGTATATTACGCTATCTTTATTTTTATTTGTCTTCTTCTTCTAAATTTCTTTCATTCAAGTGTGTGTACGGTTTTTTTGTGTTGTTTTTTAATGGGATCAACATTCTCTATGACGTTTAAGTAAGGATGGTTTATAACTTTACATACAAAATTTGTAAAATAGCAACTCATTTCCTATGGTTTTTATTGGAGTCTATATTTTCGTGGATGATTTTTTTTTTTTTTTGGACTTATAAAAATATGCTTTACTTAGTTTTATACAGAACAAACAAACGAAATAAAAGCAAAACCAAACCAAACAATACCAAACCAAAAAGTAACATTAAACAAACAGTAACCCCACCCCCTCCTCACATACATATCAAAGAATTAAAAGCAACCATACAAAAAAAGCAACAAACAAACAAACTTAGAGACACACCCAAAACAACGAAGACGATATTTACAGAACGGTCCTTGTGACCTTTGGTGAAAACGTTATTTACCTAACAGCTTTTTGACCTTTGATCCCAAGAGAGACCTTGCCTGGTGACTTTCGGGAGAAAATATTCGCTCAATCAGTGTGAACTCCGTCCATAATAATGCTTATTAGGCCTAGTCTATCTACTAGGGAGATATAGATAGTCTAAGTCTATCTTCTTGACTAGCTAGACTATCTAGACTAGTCTTAGTCTAGTCTAGACGAGAGTTTTATGTCCATAATAACAGCATGTTATGATTATCTAGTCTAGATATAGAGAATATCTACCTGACTTGATAGACTAATCTTTGTCTATCTACGCTAGTCTATACTAGTCTAAACTAGAGAGTTTTAATCTAGCTAGGTATAGTCTACTCTAGACTTCATTCACTATCCACCTGTTAATTAAGAAAATACTTTTTAGACATTATGATCAATTTGTCTGGAATGTTTAGATTTCAACGCTTGGTTCGAACTCGGTATTTTCATGTTACTGTTACGCTTTATAATGCGATTCATAATTTTACCGAAGGTCACCAGCAGGCAAGGCCATTGGTGGGATCAAAGGTCAAAAACCTGTTCTGGAAATAAAGTTTTTTCATCAAAGTTCACCAGAACCGTTCGGTATATAACGTCGGCCCCAAAACAAACAAGCAAATTATATCGGAATGAAAAGCAAACAATCAGATGCATAAAAGAAATAAACAGAAGGCACACCAACCGTCTCTGATGTCGCTTCATACCAAAACAAAGTAATAATAATAATAATATGAACAATTATTATAAAGCGCACGATATCTCGTTCTAAGAGCAAACTCTAGGCGCTGTACATCATGTGTGACACTATGGTAATAATAAACTACAGACATCAACTAAGATCATTCTATAATACATAAGCATATTATAATATTTATAAATCAAACCAAACAATGCATTAAAAGTAGATGATTAAGGAAATAAAAATATTTTTAAGTTTGTTTTTTAAACACGCTTTATAATCATAATGCTAATAACTATAATACTAGTCTAGATATCGTGTTCCATAAACGGAGTGCTTTTTTGGACTGAACAAACGGAAGTGGATGGCTAGTATGTTAGTTTGAGATTGAGTCGTCGCTTGACCGTGAAGCATGACTGCAAAAATCTGAGCATTATTTTGATTTTGGTTGCAGTATGGTTATTGTAACATAATATTATATGGCATAGGTATACTTATAAAAAAAATAGAAATGGGTAGTGCATTCAAAAGATGAATGGATATTATATAGTATAAAAGAGATATATGTTTCGATAGATATACATAGACGAGTTAACATAATTATAATACAAAACAGAATTGCTTTGTTATGTCTTCAACAAATACCAGATAAAGTATTATTACCACTCATCCATTAAACTGGGTAACTGTCCGTTAATGCATCATTCTCTCTCTATCTCTCTATCTCCTCTCCTCTCTAATCTTCTCACTCTCTCACTCTCTTTCCTCGCTCTCTATCTCTCTCATTTTCTCTTCTCTCTCTCCTTTCTATTCCTCTCACTCTCTCTCTCTCTCTCTCTCTCTCTCTCTCTCTCTCTCTGTCCTCTCTCTCACACACGCACTCTCTCTCTATCTCTCTCTGAGTTCTTATTCTCTTTCATTTTGTCAGTGAAGTCATTGCACTTACTTTTAAGGGGTACATAAAAAGGATTCCCACATCCAGCGTTCAGAACCTTGCCATTTGTGTTCTGTTCATCTCTTAGCTCGTGGGGAAGCCAATAAGGGCCAATGCCCAGATGGTGCTGGTCAGCAACAACCACAACAACAACTACTTTTATTATGCCAATAAGAATTTCGCTATAAAGACAATAAATATCGTTTCACAAAAACATCATTTGAGACTAAATAAAACTGAATCACTAAAATAATACCGATAAATATCAATCAACAAGTTATCAGACAAAAGCTTACAAAATAACTGAAGTCCATTTAGGAAAGATTAAACTACGGAGGCGATATTCTTTTAACCTCTCCATTCCTTTGGAACAAGAAATAAAACACGTTTGATTAGAGGCATATAGTATCTTGAACCTTTAACTTTTAACGAGCCAGTCTGATTAATTAATGATGTCAGTATGTTGTAGAAATCTCACTTCTTTGTTTTAAATTATTTATTTTATTGTTGGTTTTTTGTTGTTGTTGCTTTTTATTAGCATAGATCTTCATTAATATTATAAATCAATTCTCCCATTCGTATGAAATGTCCCAATTACAGAGGCTGCACGGAGTAACTTTTTTTACTGATCAAGCAGTCTGCTCTATAACACTTCAACACAGACATGTGACCTACATTAATCCTGTTTTTAACCTGATATTACGTACCTCAATCATAAATGTTCTTGTCTGGCATCATCATTCATTGCTTCTTACTAGCTATTATTGCGATCTTATCTCGCCATTCTCTCTTTCTCTCTCTCTTTCTCTCTCCCTTTCTTTCTCTCTCTCTCTCTCTCTCTCTCTATTGTCTCTCTTCTCTCTAGTCTCTATTGTCTCTCTAGTCGCTATCATTTCTTACTAGCAACTATAGAACATCTCCATTAAGCATATTATATTCGCCATTTGTATGTCATATATCATGCCCTCTAATTATTACGTTTATTGTTCGAGTTTATTTTCTCTTTTTTACATTTTAAAATTATTTTGTATCTGTGTTTTATTCGGAGCTTTTTTCAGTACAGTTTAATGTCTCTGTCCTCTTTTTTGTCCTTATCTCTCTCTCATTTCTAGTCTTAGTTTCATTATACTTATCAAAAAACATTGTTTTCTCTTGTATCCATAATATCTAGTGGTTAAGACATTGAACTGCTGATCGAAGGGTTCCGGGTTCGATCCTCGGCAGAGACATTGTGGTTAACCCTTGAGCAAGGTTATTTGTACTAATTGCCTATGTTGACCGCGCTGGACTTCCAATAGAGACTCGGTTTACGGTGAAAAACAAAGGAAGAATTTCCTTTCGGGGATGAATAGTAGTGGTATTAGTATATCCATTGTTATCATCGAATCATTGTATTATTTAGCATCCTATCATTATGAATCCCCTAATACTAATATTATATTCCCTTAAAATTACTTCAGTTGGTCATCTATGTGACTCTTCAACTCTCTTTCTCTCCCTCTAATTAAGTCCATTGTATTCAAATAATGACCATTGTTGCCATTTATTTTCTCTCGTTTACTATACATTATCATGCTTCTTTCTTTGTGTCTACCAATAATAGAATGCATGCATCTTGTTTCTTTACTCTCTCTCTCTCTCTCTCTCTCTGTCTCTCTCAGTCTCTCTCTATCTGTCTCTCTCTCGCTTTCTCTATCTATATCTCTACCTATCTAAATATCTGTATCTATCTACCTATCTATCTATCTATCAGACTCTCTCACACTTTCTCTTTCGCATCTCCTCTCTACGCTTTCTCTTTCTTACTTTCTCTCTTCCTCTCTTCTTCTGCCTATCTGCTTCACTCTTTCTCTCTCTACGCTTTCTCTCTCATCTCTCTCTTTCTCTCTCTCTATCTCTCTTTTTTACTTTTTTTTACATTTCTATTCATCTAACTATTTCTTACCTATATTAATATTTTTACTTTTCCCTCTTTTTTTTTTTGAGATCCTGATTTTTAAATACAAATTCTTAACACGATAATGAATTGCCTTGTCACATTCTTAAATCTTTATTACCATCAATTTTCTCACTTCTATCTATTGTGTATTTCTCTTGTTTCTGGATCAGTAATAAGTCTTTCAATTTTCACACTTTCATCATACATATGCATGTCTCTCCTTCTCTTTCCTCTGTCTCTTCTCTGACAATGCTGCTCTTTCATCATACATGCCGTATGCATGTCTCTCCTTCTCTTTCCTCTGTCACTTCTGTGACAATGCTGCTCTTTCATCATACATGCCGTATGCATGTCTCTCCTTCTCTTTCCTCTGTCTCTTCTCTGACAATGCTGCTCTTTCATCATACATGTCGTATGCATGTCTCTCGTCTCTTTCCTCTGTCTCTTCTGTGACAATGCTGCTCTTTCATCTTACATGCCGTATGCATGTCTCTCCTTCTCTTTCCTCTGTCTCTTCTGTGACAATGCTGCTCTTTCATCATACATGTCGTATGCAAGTCTCTCCTTCTCTTTCCTCTGTCTCTTCTGTGACAATGCTGCTCTTTCATCATACATGCCGTATGCATGTCTCTCCTTCTTTCCTCTGTCTCTTCTGTGACAATGCTGTTCTTTCATCATACATGTGGTATGCATGTCTCTTGTCTCTTTCCTCTGTCTCTTCTGTGACAATGCTGTTCTTTCATCATACATGCCGTATGTATGTCTCTCGTCTCTTTCCTCTGTCTATTCTGTGACAACGCTGCTCTTTCATCATACATGTCGTATGCATGTCTCTTGTCTCTTTCCTCTGTCTCTTCTGTGACAATGCTGTTCTTTCATCATACATGTCGTATGCATGTCTCTTGTCTCTTCCCTCTGTCTCTTCTGTGACAACGCTGCTCTTTCATCATACATGTGGTATGCATGTCTCTTGTCTCTTCCCTCTGTCTCTTCTGTGACAATGCTGCTCTTTTCAGAAATCTTTTTTTTTGTCTCAAGTGTATCAGCAAATGCATCAACTTCCTCCCTAATAAGTGCAAATGTTGTTGCACCAATGATATGACACGAAAACTGTGTGACATAAACCATTGTTTTGATGCTGAAGAGTGCATCTGGAGACCGGGTATTGATTTACTACTCGAGTAGATATTCGTGTTCAATGATCCCCTAACTGGTGCTCGTATTTGAAGTCTTTCTATGTATATCGAGAGATTACCAGGGTAAATAAATACATTAATTAAATAAATAGCATTTATATAGCGCTTTATACCGTTGCACGGTCTCTAAGCGCTTAACAAAAATCGCAACATCACCAGAAGTAGAGAAATATGAAAGAGCATGCTGCATGTAAATGATAAAGCATTTAAAAAAGTATAAACATTATCATATTAATAATATATTCATGGAATTTAAAATCGCTTTCAAATTTTTGTTATAATTTTTATTTTAAAAAGTATGATAAAACTCTGTGAATGAACTATTCTATTTAAAATGTTAATATTATTATGCTACGGCAAAAATAAATTTTTCCGGTTTACCAATTGCAGAGATTCCTCTTACTAGTACACTATGCTTAGAAATCATTTTCTAAAAATAATCCAAATGTCGGTTTCGTTTCTCTTTCTTGCTGTGGTCTTTACTCTGGGGGAGGGGTTGTTTTTAAACTGTATTTATCCAATTTTATCACTCTGTGTGAATTTCTATTCTTGTGCTGAATACTAAAACTATTTATTCCTGTGGTTTAACCTAATCAAGACCTTAAACACTACCATAGTATACATTACAGTAAGCTGTTATAGACCAAGGGGTTATAAATAATATGTCGCCAGTGTTCATCCTATGTTTCTATAGCACACAACATATTATTATGCTTGCAAAGATTTGAAATTTCCATTGTATCTTTAACTCTATATAGTTGTAAATTTAATAGTTCGATTCGGCGAACTGATATTCCTTATAAAACTGGAGTGCTCTGAGACATACGCGTATAAAGTGTTTTTCTCAATGACGCACCACCATAATGCTTCGACAGGGGTTCAAGCATCCTATATATTATATCATTATGATCCCATTTCCTGATCTTATATGCTGCAGTACAAATGGCATTATGATAATGGGAAATCTCGCTAAGTGAGACTTCTTAGTGAAAATGATTTAAATTCTCCCCGATATTCTAGATTTTTATCTTAAACAAGTATAGTATAACATTATGCACTATTTAATACGATTCGTTTTGTGGGACTTCTTTCATATTTGCTGTGTTTATCCATTACTACTAAGGGTCCCAATTGTAGAGATTCCACGATAGTGATTACTGGTGATGTGATTTGATTAGGCGTATTGATAAGTTAATATGATTACTATTATTAGTATTATTGACTGGAGTTGATTGTGCGGTTGTGTGTAATTTTGTCATCAGAAGTGAAGCATCAGACTCAACGCTTTCTCTGATTGTAATTTCTTGTCAAATAATACAAAACTATCTCGTTAGAAATTATGTTATAGTTTGAGTTTTTTTTCTTTAATATTTGTCTGTGTGTTGTTATTTTTTTTTTGGTATGATATGTGTGTTGTTTTTTAATTTTTTCGTGTGTGTGTGTGTGTGGTTGTTGTTTTATTGCGTTGCGGGTTTTGGTGAGTACATGGTTGAGGATTTGTATTGTTATTGTTACTATTGTATGCTTGTGCTTTCATTGATTTTGTTTGTTGGATTTTTATCTTTATTTCTTTGCTTGATTTTTTTTAAAGGATTTTTTTATGTTGTTTATTATAATATTATGCTCTTTACTGTTGTTGCTGTTTTATAAGTGTGTGGTGTTAGTTTTGGTTTCATTTTGCTCTTGCTTGTTGACCTAAATCAATTACAGAATAAATTAATGCTACATCATTATATCGAGAATGCTAGTTTGTTAATTATGAATTCCAATCAAAAGCTCACTATTACCATCATTATCATCAAAACTTTGCTCCTTTCCTTTCCAGTTGTGGGTGGATTCATTTAACTCCCTTTTAACGCTAGAGGAATTTGAAAAAAAATCTTTTCACACTAAAAATGATACATTTTACAATCGGCTTCTTCAATTTCAATGCAATTCTAACTTTTGTCTCAAAATGTCAATAACTACCTTCAGAAATTCTATTTCCCACAAT
This sequence comes from Corambe burchi, assembly GCA_031762895.1. Lineage (NCBI taxonomy): Eukaryota > Metazoa > Mollusca > Gastropoda > Nudibranchia > Onchidorididae > Corambe > Corambe burchi. The sequence continues at coordinate 11,166 of JAUEKR010397458.1, forward strand.
GAGAGTTGCGTGATTGCTTCTCTTCTTAATGTTATATAAAAACGAATGCTTTCTTTGTTTCAGTTTTTGTTGTTGTTGTTATTTTTGGTGTTTTTTCCTAGTACTATTTATTGTTGCTGTTGCTGTTGCGTGGGTCGTTGACTAAAAAAAGATGTCCCTGATTGTTGACCTACATAAAAAATGGAATAAATACTGCATCATTATCTATGGAATATTATTTGGTTAATTAAGAATTTCAATAGAATAACTCACTATCATCATCATCAAAGCTTTGCTCCTTTCAATAACTGTATTATGAACCGACGATTTAAGACAAATATTTTCACATTTAAACTGATATAAATGTTTCAATCAGTTTCTTCAATTCCAATGAAATTATAACTTTAGTATCAAAATGTCAATAACGTGCAGACATTATATGTTTATCGATGAAAGTTTATCTAATTGTTTTACTTCTTGAGAAAGTAAACTGCAAAGGACTAGCGTAATATTCAGGGGATATCGTATATTTATTTACCCGTTTGCGTCATGAAAACCAGGGTAAAGCACCGATCTCATGGACATTCTCGACAAAGAAGAGTCTACTTATTTTACATTTTTTAAACTTTTGGTTTGCAATACAAAAAAACGATTAGATAATGGTCCAAAGCTTACCACTAATGATAGAAATTCGTTTGCTAGACTGGTAATTCACATTCTCAAACATCCACATTATGCACGTGTATATTACTGACATAACACATGTGATACTATGTTTGATTTTGTTTTTGACCACCATTTAATTTCGCTCCAGAGTGGCAATTTATCATTCGGTTTTCCACCGTGAACTGAGTTTCGCTAAAGTTCAGTTCCCCCAACGTAAGCAATAAATACAAATATACTTGCTCAAGGGTTAACCACGATACCTTGGACAGTAATCTAAGCACTGACCATATGATGATCCGCAGTCCAATGCTCTAACGGTCGGCCACCGTGACACACGATTGATTACCATATTTAATGGTTTCGCTCGTCCATAGTGACTACGTACTAGTGCTTAAAATAGAAACAGGTTTGATGCGTCCTACACATTAAGACAAAGACATATAAACTGGACGTTTCGGTAAGAACTTTCGTCAGCATACAGAGAGACAGACAAGAAAAAGATGAAGATGACAAAACAACTCTATTTTATTCATTCCTCCTACTATAATATTATGGTGGCATTTTGATTCTTTGTACTAGTGCTTAATAACATGAAAGGTGTCTCTGTTTATTGAATTCAAACAAAAACACCAAATCATTTGATCAAACATAAGACAATGACTTACTATGTCAATGAATATAAATATGATACCATAATTTGTGCATGTAGAGTTTATTATTATTATCATGATTATTATTGTTATCATTACTAGTTTATCATGCACCATCGACTGAAGTAAAAGCATCTCAATTGGCTCCTATCCAACCAGCAAGTGTGCGTGGTAACTCTGTCCTGTATCAATATAATCTATTTGACATTGACATGCCAAAACTTGGATATTCTAAACCAGGCAACAAATCCTATTCATGCACCACACCTATCCCCACCCGCCTCAATTTTGACCATTCTACCCTATATCCCCATATTCACAATATACTATCTTTCCCCCATTACGCACGCACACTATTTCAACACCTATCCCTCCCCTCCCCCATCGTCGAACCTTCCACCCTCACCCAATACTCACAATATAATAGGGACCTATATCTTCCCCTCCCACCAACACACGCAAAATAGCAGGGCTGCCAACCTCTCTAACCAAATATCAATGATCCATGTCTATCCCTAAAAGTCAAGATAGTTGATAACCCTGCACAATACCGCTACCACACCCACACCCCTTACCAAACCCTGACTCACTCAATTACACGCATATTAGTTCGTTAATTTATCCCCCAATGATGATGTACAACACGCATAATGCCACACATGCCTATTGTGGTGTAACAATATTATTATGATACAACTACTATTGGGGAAATTTGAGAATTAACAAGATTGCTGGTATCACGGTTGCCGAACGGTTAAGGTATTGAACTGCGAGTTGAAGGGCTCTGGGTTCGATTCTCGGACGAGGCGTTGCGGTTAGCCCTGAGGAATATTATTTACCTTAAATGCTTAGGTTGGCCGAGTTGGCCTCCGACGAGGCCCGGTTTACGGTTTACGGTGAAAGACTAAAAGATCGATTTCCCGTCGGGGATGAATATTTTAATATCAAATGTGCATTTAGTGGAACGTTTGCTATTATTGGTACGCTCGGAAATTTGGAAACCG
>JAUEKR010398569.1:0-13457 GCA_031762895.1 Corambe burchi
AGGGATATGCTAGTTTTAGTATTGTTTGTCCCGTTGAACAAGAGTAGCTCCATTGTCCATCGCTGGCTCTACTCCATGCGTGTGTCTGACCACTGAACCATTCACACTTTGTTGTGACAGACATCATTAACGTTCTAAAGAGTAAAAGGTAGAATATAGCTGTGTCAATTGATGTCATATAATGTGTTAAAGAGTAAAAGATAAAATATAGCTGTGTCAATTGATGTCATATAATGTGCTAAAGAGTAAAAGGTGAAATATAGCTGTGTCAATTGATGTCATATAATGTGCTAAAGAGTAAAAGGTGAAATATAGCTGTGTAAATTGATGCCATATAATGTGCTAAAGAGTAAAAGGTGAAATATTGCTATGTCAATTGATGTCATATAATTTGCTAAAGAGTAAAGGTGAAATATAGCTATGTCAATTGATGTCATATAATAACATAGTGCATTACGTCATCATACGTGTCTACTCAGGTGTCATGACATGTTGTCATCGGGTATAAATAGAAAACCGGTTTAATGCCCACTCCGAATTAATGCCCGATTGGCCTGCTTCTCAGGCACCGAGCATTTAGGCGGACACTACTGTAATAATATAAAGAATTTATATATCACCTTACCTCTTCTTGCTGGCTCTAAGTGCTTTCAGGAAATGAAACATTATATAAGGCCTAATTTGTACACGAGAACCTAGAAGCTGAATAAAGAAATAATATCCCTAAAACTTTTTTTTTGTTGCCAGATTGAAATACCAAGCCAGTGAGTACATCCACCGTATTGCCGGTGATCCATTAAAACTCAAAGTTTTGGTCACTGACGATCCTTTGGCTTATGGAGAAGTGGATGCTGACAAAAGAGTTCGCTTGTCTGACCTTCCAAATTTGGAATATTTCAAGGTCATGGTGGCTAGTAACAGGTGGCAACATGATAAGATTTACGAGGTTAGTCACAATTCTAAATCATGAATATTGTGTAGCACTGTAATCTAATCATAAGGTGTTCAGTTGGACTCTTGACAAAGGTCGAGGGTTTGAATCCACCTATGGACAATGCAAAGATGAGTTCTTGCAAAATGTTCTTTACAGCTAACTTCATTGATAGGATTACCATAATCAAAATAAATAACTTGAACATGCGTGCCAACAGTAATACTCAACTAGTTGAGTCAGTTGGCTTACTGAAAGAAGAAGAAGAAGGCATAAATTTCCCTATCCCCCTTAGATACAATGAGTACCTGGTTATACATAGAATTGGAACATTTTCAGAGCGTATGAAGAACATGCCTTAAAAGGCAGCTCTTCTGTATGACCCATAAGGTGTTAAATAGGATTGGAATGCCAAGACCTATTTAGGAATAATCTGCAGATTTTTAAAACTTTTTTTGAGCAAACATATTGTTAAACGTTCACACAGCTTATAGAGACACATTACACATTGTTAAACATTTCTTTCTATTCAAAGAAAAGCAGAAAATTTATTCACAAATCTTTTTCAACATTTCCAAAATTATAGCACATAATAATCTTGCTTTTCTTTTTATCAATGTCTCTGATCTCTGGAATCTTCCCCCAATTACACTTACATGCTTGTTATCAAGACTCATTAGTTAAAACAATTACAGTAGTACATACATATAGCAGCACCCATATAGTTCGACCATCCTCACCCAAGTCCCCCTATTGTTCCCTATATAATCTCTGTTTCACTACGTTAAAGCAATGAGACAACGCAGTATCTCCCTCTTATCAACAACAGAAAACATTGCAAGCTTGGTCGTCTGCCAGTGTGTATAATATGTGTTTGTGGGACTGTGGCTTGAATCTGAAGGGATGTGCGTGCTCATCCACTGAAACTTCATTGTGGGTCTTTGAGTATTTCTTGTCAAAATTAAATTCCTGACTTATTCCTCTTTTCATTTATATAGCAGGAACATGCTTATAGCTGGATTTTTCACATGAGTCGAAAAGTCCCGTAGCCGACATGTGTCACTGTACCACTATATGGATTCCTTATTATTTTTTTGCTTCAAAAAAAAAAGGTCAAAGTGAAGGAAGCACGTCTGTCAGTCAAATTACGTCGCCTGTTGGATCAGCGTCACGTTCCAGTTGGATTCTTTAGGATGATCTACAACAACTTGTTTCGATGTCGCATCCGTCGATTGCCAGTAAGTATTTATTTATAAATTGCTGTTTTAAATCTTCTTATAATATACGCACCAACAGACCCCCAACAAAACAACACCTCTTCCCCTCCCCCCCCAAAAAAAAAAGTTAAAGGACAAATATAAAATTTAAAAAAAACAACAAAAAACAATGCAAAAACACTACCCGTTATCAAAAACAACAATTAAAAGCCAGTGAAATATTATATATAACATGTATAAAAACATGAAGACTTAATAATATATATATTTATACTAATATTTTTTTGAGTCAGATCACATTGTTATTTATTTCATGATTTCACAATATTTAATAGACTTCAGCTAAGCCTCGCTTCTTCAATCTGACCTTAGCTGTATATTTAAACCAATAAATAACATTTTCATGTCAATTTCATCACAAATATAATTTTCTTATTTTCCTGCATGTCACAGCCACTGCAGAAATGTTGCAGTTCCAGTATCCTTGGCTCGTACTTGACTCCCAAAGGTTCGTCGTTTATGAAATGGGAGAAATTGATGAGACTCATTGCGGGGTGAGTTATTATCTTTTCAATTTGTTAAATTTACTACATCTACTATCTATTGCTTCTCTTATTTTTTTATTTCTTAATTGTTAACCTTATAAATCTCTATCTTTTCTTCATCTGTATCTTATTTTTATGTCGGTGATATGACTCTTATATGTCTTATTCCCACAATTTTGGGACCAATGAAAATGTCACTATTAAGATATTTTATTTATTCAGAGGTGTCATTATAAGGAAGTTGCTCATTATTTGCCGTGATCACAATGTCAAATTTGCGGCCGCAAAATTCACCCTTTTCCGCAAGTTGACGAAAATCTTATGATTTTTCTATGATTTTTCATGAAAAATCGCAGCATTCGACATTTTTTAAGCCACTTAGCTTTTAAATTAAATTTTGATACCTCTCTTTGTGAGTTTTGGCTCTCTTGTTTGCTTAAAGATAGGTGTTTTTAATAATTTAATTTGATGATATGCACTTGTGGGACTTTTTGTGTGCCTCTCAATGTAATATTCTGGGTCTTCGACAATGAAAACAAATCATCCAATTAGCTAAATTGCAAAATTTCACTATATATACTGCATAATAATATATTGAAATTTGACAATTATTACGGCAAAATGTGGCAAATCTAGCAATTTTTTATGGCAAAATTTAGGATTTCAAATGGCAAAATTTAGGATTTCAAATGGCAATTTTTCACTATGCCAATAATCTATTTACTTTATAATTGCCATTATTCATAAAAAAAATGTTGTATTCACATGATAATTTTTTTCTTACACAATTTCAGGTATGTAGTATTTGCTATGATAGGCATGCCTTGGGTGATTAGAGTCATTGTCTTCTTTGCTTTTGAGGCTGATAGGATTGATGAGAGGGTAAGTACTGAAATAGAGATAGAGAGATAGAGAGAGTGAGAGAGAGAGAGTAAGAGAGAGAGAGAAAGAGAGTGAGAGAGAGTGAGAGAGAGAGAAAGAGAGTAAGAGAGAGAGAGAGAGAGTAAGAGAGAGTGAAAGTGAGAGAGAGTGTGTGAGAAAGAGAGAAAGAGAAAGAGGGAGAGAGAGAGAGAGTAAAAGAGAGTGAGAGTGAGAGAGTAAGAGACAGAAATAGAGAGACTGAGCAAGATAGATAGAGAGGGAGGGAGGGAAGGAGGAAGGTAGGTAAGGATGGAAAGAAGTAAATGACAGACATGCAGACAGAGAAAGAGATACTGATTGATATGTCTATCTATATATAATAAAAACATAAAATATATAGTTAAAAGACGCTACAGTAGACTACGCTTGTTGCGATGTCAATCGATGACCTCAAAAATGATCGCTACATCCAAAGTACCCTAAACTATTACCGTTGTATAAAGTATTGATGTATAGGGGTCGTTCCATGCAAAAATAGTCAAAATATCTGAAAATTGTTTTAACCGAGTATCCTGCAAGTGATGTTGACTATAATAAGAAGTTAAAAATTGTATACTTTAAAAATCACATTTGCTTTACTTTTTATTTTCTTCTCTTCTTTATCAACAGTCTAAGATTGCAGATGAAACTGGTCTCACTCTTGGATTTTCCGGTAACATTGTGATGTATTTGTCTCCCTTGCATGGCCTATTTCTCATCATTTACGTGCTCATATGCATCGACTCGTGTGTGTATGGAATTCTAACAAGGGCAATGAAGGAGAAACTCATCTTCAACACAAGGGAATGTTTCCGTAACATGAGGGAAAGATCCAAGTAAGCAACAAATTCCATTGTAGTCTCAATTCTTGTTTTTCTTCTTCTTCATCTTAACTGAAAAGGTTTGTCTCCGTTATGTAGGCTGTTGTTGTCTTGAGATCCATCAGTGATTCATACAGCTCCTGCCTCAGGCTGGTAATCATATTGGGCCAGTATTTATATGGGAGTGGACATAGAAAGGGTAATTTCGCAGTGTTCTGCTGTCATTGGCTGATCTGTTTGCATGGACGGAGGCCGGCATCGATGCAATACACACATCCATTATCTTGCTATGATTTTTTGTGTAATTTTTGTTGTGGCTTAAAGAAATAAAATGCTATTTCTTTTGATTATTTCAATGATTGGGTCAATACATTTCTTTGACTTGGTGCTCTGTGGGGCAATGGTACGATGGCTACCTATGAATCAAACGGCCTAGGTTAAAATTTGAGTTAACGCAATTATATGCTCAACATTTTATCATACCCCTGATCCTATGGTAGGTAGGATCTGACATCTAGTCTGCTTCAATATGGATGAAAAACTAGTTTTGTTTTTACATTAGAGCATGTTGAAAAAACCCCTTTATTTTAAATCACAAAGAGCATGCTATTAAAATCCGCTACCGGCTAAAATTTTAAAAACTCCTACACAGTCAATAGTATTATTGAAGCACAAATGAGTCATTTGGAGAAATTGAAAGAAAGAATGACTACAACTACATGAACATGACAATTTCTATTACAGAGTGGCTGTAATGGAGTGGTTCACTAAACTGCTGGTCTTCCCGTTCAGCCTCTTGGGTGTGTTTGGATGCATCGTATTTGTGCCGTACATGATTTTTGTGATCCTGTTGGCTGGCCCATTCATGGCTTTCTACCTGATCCCGTTTCTCAACTTGTCCATTCGACTCATCCTGCACTTCTTCATCTTCTTGTGTCCTCAACGGTAAGTAGAACATAGTCTTGATCTTGATGTGATTATCTGCCTGAACCAAATTCTTGGTATATACTGCAACATATTCATAATTTCATTCTTTTTTTCTCTCTCTGCGGTCTAGCTTAAAAGCGCTCGGCTTGTGACTGAGAGGTACAGTGAATTCCATTTATTATGAGTCCTGAAATAACAAGAAGTCTGCTGTAATGACATTATTGTAAATCAAAAGTCAGTTATAAAGGAATATTGCTGCTTCCGGGTACAGTAAATTGGCCAATAAGTTTAACTTTTTGTTCATATATTGTTTGATAGGATGAATAAAATTGACTCAAATAAGATAAAGAAAAGGAAATTTAGATTTTACTTACTATTTCTGAGTTCTCCCTATTTTAGAGTACTTACATGTTATAGCGTTCAGAGCCTGTACAATGCGGGGAAGGGCTCTTTACAAGTGCCATATATTATTATTATTATATTATTATTCTACTGCATATTGTATACAAAACCACAGTAATTATATTTTATACCCATATTTCATCCAGAGTCCATTCTCAGTGGGAGAAATGGTCCGCCAAGATGGTTCCGTTCAAGAAGAGCATTGATGTTCATGCGGTGACTTCCAATGAGAGTTTTGTCCGCAGAAATGAATATTCAAACAGAGGAATCCTTCTACAGATAGTTGTGGTCCTCATGTGTCTCATTTCTTTCTGGTAATTATTTCAATCAAATTTATGATATGTTGCTTCAGAATAAAACTGTTCTATCTCCACCAATACTCATATTGAGAAAACCCATGTTTTGATTTGAACCTTACAATAAAAAGGAAAGTAGGCCTATAGAACAGACATATTTTGGAATTGCTCTATTTAGAGTGAATTTTTGATGTTTTAATTGCTGTGAAGAATAAAACTTGTATTATTAAGAACAGATTAGACATGGTTCAATGTAATGTAATGTAATGTAATGTAATGCATTAATTTAATTCATACAGCGCCAGTTTCCATACAAGTATGCTCATACAAGTATGCTTTACATAAATATTGAATATGCATACAAATATATTATGAAAAGCATAAAAGCCTAAAATTGGAAAATGGTAATCAAATGAAACATGAAACTATAGAAATGCATTTAAACTGACAGTTCACGTAAGTATAAAACATATGATTTAAAATCATAGAACATTCTAGAATGGACATGGAGGAATTGTATTCTTAGGCAGCGAATTGATGGCAATTGTGTTTAAACTCAATATTTGGATATATATGATACAGTGAAACCTCCTGATAACGACATGTCATTAATATTCATCCCCAAAGGGAAATTGGTCTTTCGCCGCCACCGAGGATCAAACCCGAAATGCTGTATTATTAATGTTTTCAACCAGCTTTAACAGACGATCTAGTATGTTGCATGTAATTTATATTCATTGTTATTTTTTTATTATAAATGTAATTTAGAACAAAGATTGCATCTTTGGTTTACTCTTACTGGGGTGAAGACGTTATCAGATGGAATCGCCGGTACATATGAAGCTATTGAAGATAGTGGGATATTGATAATAGAAATAGACCTAACAATGTGCATCATTTATGTTTTCAACTAACTTTAAGAGACAACCCAGCATGTTACTTGTAATTCATATTTATTATCATTCCTTCATTCTAAACGTTATTTTGAGCAAAGATTGCATTTTTAGTTTACTCTTACTGGGGTTAAGGATTTATCAGGAGGAATTGAAGGTACATATGAAGCTATTGAAGATAATGGGATAATGATAATAAAAAATTAGGAAAACAAGAAAATTGTATCTGTGATGAAATTGACAAGAAAATGCTCTTTATTGGTTTAAATATATATCTGGGGTCTGATTGAAGACAAGAGGCTTAGCTAAAGGCTATAAACTTTTGTGAAACCATGAAATAAATAATAATGTAATCCTACTCAAAACAATATGAGTAGAAACATATATTATTAAGTCTTTAAGTCTTTATACATGTTATATATAATAATTATTTTGTAACGGGGTATTTTTTTTTACAGTGTTTTTTGTTGTTTTTTAGATTTTAGATTTGTCTTTTTATTTCATTTTTTATTTTTTTTTGGGGGGGGGGGGGGAGGTTGGTGTTTATATTATAAGAATTGGGTATCGTTGTGTAAGGAAATGGTGATTCAAAATTGCATTATAAAGTTTATTGAAATGTCAACTTTTTTCATTTCTTTTTTTTACAGGTCTGTTACTCTTCTGTTGACGGAGATAATTTCTTTCTTTGCTGAAGTAGTTATGTACACATTTATGGGAGTGATTGTCAATGCTGGAGTGACTTTGCAGTATGTCTCAGTGTTCACTTTGCTTGTACTCTACGCCAGGGACACATTCTCAGGAGTGACTAAACTCTATCTCAATTATCACAAGGTATTCTACATGTTGTATTTATAACTTCATTTATCTTTAACCACACATGTAACGATGTTATAGGAGAACCATAAAAAGGATCACTTCATCTGAAGTTCTCTCCAACCGTTGTACCGTAGTGACCATCTTAGTGCCCCTGGTCTTAGTGCCCGCGGTCTTAGTGCAGGTTTCGACTTAGTGCCTCGCTAGGATTTTATGGCGATAAAATCACCCTTTTAAGTGCCCAGTTCAAAACTGCCAGACCGCCTTAGAGCCTGTTTTAGTTGTTGGTCCTATGAGCTCTGGAATGTATTTCAATGAAAAGGGTCACGGATAGATTTGTTAAAAGCAGATTATGATAACCACATCACGCTGATTTATTGATGTGCAACAAAAATGTAAAACCATAGCTGTTTGACGAAGATGACAATAAGAAAGACCTACACCGGTGCCAGCATTTAGAAAGGACAGTGACATGTACCAATCTAATGCTTCAGAGAAGTAATTGATCAAAGTCTGATAGTCATCTGAGTATAAGTATAAGGGATAGGCTAGTTTGAGTATTGCTTGTTACGATGAACAACAGTACAATAAAACTCCTATGTTTATCGTTGGCTTTCTCTCACATGTGTGTCAGACCATTAAACAATAACCTACCTAATCAATGCGATACCATTCACACTTTATTGTTAATTAGTAAAAGATGAAATATAGCTATGTCAATTGAAGTCATACAGTAACGTAGTGCATTTTGTCATTATACGAGTCTACTCAGTTGTCATGACCGGTCATCATCGGACATAAATAGATAAACTGCTTAATACCCGTTCTGCATTTTTGCCTGTTTGACCTTCTTCCCGGACAACGGGCATTAAGGCGGATACTTCTGTATTTGATACTGTAGCATAAGGGCTGTTCCATGAAAAAATGATCTCTACATCTAAAAGATACTACAGCTGAAGTTAACAGTATCCTGCAATTGCAGCCATGACTGTTTTACATAATGCTATAAAAGGCTGTCAATCACAACTGTCGTATTGATATTTGTATTGATATGTGTCTTTAAAAAATGATGAAAAAATGTATAAATATAATTCACTTGTGGAGAAATTTCGTTTTGATGTGTTTATAGTGAATAAGATCAATTTTAAATTGTGCAATGTAAACAAAATGCTATTAAAGACAAATATTTCTATAATCTAAAGACAATTCACTCAGAGCTGAAGTCGATGAAGAAAGAAGAAATTGACGCTATTGCTACTGAAGAAGACACAACTCAAGAGAACTCTGCCTTCACTGTTGTTGGTCCGATGACCTCTGCTGAACCCAAGTTTCCAAAGCCAGTCTTGAGGGTCAAGGTTAGTAAATTGACATCTTCTTGACAAATGATATTAAGTGACATAGAATTATCAAGATTAATGTGTTACAGTGTTGTGTTATGGTGAAAGACATTCTACACACATTCCTCACCATCTGTTCTGGAGTTAAAAGAAGTACTGATTTAGAAAACTAAAAATGTAACCTGCAATGGATTGGCATACTTTCCAGGGGAGATCGGAGATCTTCAATTGCTTGCATCATAGAAACTTGGGATAAGCATTAGCATCATGAGCCTTCTGCTTTAAGGAGAGTTTATTTTCTTAATCGTGCAATTAGAATTTTCATTTGTTCATATTAAAATTACAGTAGGGGATATTGCCCTATTTCAATTAGCATACCCGTCATATTGTAATATTTCTGTATTTTATCTATAATGCCAGTTTAAAGTAATTAACACAGTTATTTGTATTAATAAATATAAAATGTTTTTTACAGATTGAATATAAATTAACAGGAAAAAGAAAAGCTTAAAAAATTTTATTTTCTCATTTTACATCGTAAAATATTTCTTTTTGATGGTTTTCTATAAAATGTAAATCTGGATATGTGTCTCCGCACAAAAAATTAAAAATCCTATCCAGTCAACAATAATGCTCAAACATGAATGAATTAGTTGGCAAAATTGACTGAAGTAGAAATTAAAAAAAATATACAGAAATAATTCCTATTTGGAAAAGCATTAACCCATGACAGCTAACCAAAAGTACACCCCCTGTGCAAAGGAAATCTTCCAGTGATTTGTAAGTTCACGGGGCATTTTTTTCAATATAATCAAATAAATCAAAATCTTCATCATCCCTGTCAGTTATCATGTAATACTTCAGTGGTCACTTCGCTATCATTATATTCTTTTCCTGCAGACATAGTGAATAATAATAGCATAAGTAATAATAATAGTACGGTCAGTGCTAGGTAGCACAGAAAGAGTGAATAGGAACCTCAGATCATTTGTCCTTTGGCCTATTACTCGTCCATCACTCCTCACCAGAGTACATAGCTATTATTGTTTTTATGGTCTTTTTGTCTTCATAAAGGTAACATAATACCCTCTATTATCACTATTATAGGCCCTATGTCTATTTCTACAACAAAATTCAGGTCACACTATAAGATATGATGCACCTTCATTCCCATGATACCTATCCTGACCAGACTACAAAGCTTTTATTAGATTCGTCATAGTATCTCTATGAAAAAAGGCTAAAGTCCATATAATAAAAAAGGCCACTATATAAAACATGTCTGGTTTTATTCACACTTGATTTGTGATCCAGGGGATGTTTATCAAATCATATAAAAAGCTGTTTAAACCAGGCTATAAATGGCAATAATATACTATGACGTACCTAGTACGTCAACAGCGCACAGGCGAGTCTGCTAGCATGAAGCACTAGGTATGTCATAAGAGCAGTGAAAGGGTTAATGTAAAGTAAATATCTATGCAACTGCATTAGTAATTCACCTTGAATTATAAACTTGAATGCTTGTTCCCACATTATAATCGGCATAGAAATGATTGAACAAAGATAGTTTTCAGGTTCATCAAAAACAAAAACAAAAACAAAAATAGCAATTCACCACATGAGAGTTCAAATTTCCCTTTTGTTGCCCTCTTTTACTTAGAAATGAGCTTTGATATTTTACTTTCTTACTATTGAAGACAGATCACCATCAGGTAATCTTTTTACCCTAGTGTTATCCGACTAGGGAACGCCCTACCAGAGGCAACTAAACTGTTAAAGCATTATAGAATCACTCAAAGATCCACTAAAGCTAACTTCATTGATAGGATCACCATAATCAATACTTAATCCATAGAAATAACTTGAACATGCACGCCAACAGTAATAATCAACTAGTTGAGTCAGTTGGCATACTGAAAGAAGAAGAAGAAGGTATTATACTATCATGTAATGGTAAACCTCATTATAATGTCATCCATTTTATTTTTAAATACTATTACAGGATGGTACAATGTTTTGGAAAGTATCCGGCCTGCTGGTGTTTCTGGACTGGAATGACACTCCCTACACGCCAGAGAAGTTTTTCTACGCCACTACAACATTGAAGTACTATGGATGTCCGGGCCCAATTTTTAGAAGCATGATTAAGGCAGTGTTGGACTTTGCCAAAATTTTGTTCTTCCTTATCTTTGTTTTCATCATTGTCATGGCTTTTGGTGACGCCTACAGTGTGTCTTCAACCAATCAGCTTCTTGCTACTGTTGTGGGCGGAGTCTTACCGTTTTGCCTCAGGTTAGTGAGTTAAGTTTGGAAATAATATAATATTCATGTCATGCATGCCATATGATGTCAGTGGCTTAGTGGTTAAGAGCCTGGGCTTATTATCATGAGATCTTGGGTTGAAATCCCAATGGTGGCGTTGTGATGTTGTGTCCTTGGGGGAAAGGAACTCTTCACATATTTCTCACCCAACGCAGGTGTTAAAAAAAGTTTGAGTTAATACAACCAGGGAATTAAGCATGTAGAGAACTAACGACCTATAAAGGCAAGATCTTTACTTTATTACGCCATATAAATCAAGTATAAGCAACAGCCTTACGGACCTTCTATTCTTAGAAAAGCTTGCATGTCATGCATCCATAAGAGGATGTTTTTATTCTTTACAACCGTTATATTAAGTATGTGCTGCGTGAGTATTTGCTCTGTGAAATATGATGGCTACACCTGAAAACTTCTATACCTGAATCCACCATTTTTGAAAATGCTAAGGTAATCTTTGTACAGTTGACTATATTTCTAGCGCTGTTGTTGCGGAGCGGGGTCGGGAGGGGGGGGGGAGGCGGTAGAAAAAGGAAGAAGATCACTACAACTGTTGTGCTTTGTATTGAGGTATAGGGACCATTGCATGAAAACAAGGATCACTAAATTTGAAAACCACTGCAACCGAGTTCACTACTACAAGGGCATTCGACTGTAATAATTTCCTTATAATCAGTTTATGCAGAAGAACCTCTGGAAAATTGGTAGTATTAGTAATCAGACAAACAGGAAAAAAGGCACAAATAATAATAAACTCAATAACTGTTTTGACTAATGTCTATCTTACATCTGAAAATGAGAATATCGGGTGATTGGGACAATTAATTAAACCCAAATCCCCAGCTAGTCTCAATAAGTGATGTCTCACAGTGTAATATTATTCACCCTCACTGTTTGTTATTATGATTGATACTTATAGTAATGATGCCTTCATTAAATAAAGCACATCATCTGCTTATAACTATATAATATATGCATTTTGTTCTCATTTGACTCGCTGGCCCATCTTGCTCTCTTCTTTTTTTCTTTCAATTTTGTCAACTGACTCAATTGTGCTTGAGTATTATTGTTGACTGCATATGATTTTTTTCAAATTTTACCTGGGTGACAGCTTATAGCGAACAGCTCTTTGCAATTTTAAACCACCAAGTTCTTTTTAAAACATGCTTAGATGTAAACACAGGGCCTCCTAAGTTTTTGTCTGTATCCGAACAGACTTCATGTCAAATCCTACCATCCCTAGGATCAGAGGTGTAGAAAATGGAGAACAAGTTTTAATAGTTGTGTCCTCCCGGATTTGAAACAGATGCGGCACTGAGCAGATGTTTACTAGTTACAGATTTATTACTAAAAAGTTTACTGCCAAGCATTAATTATAATCAATCCACATTGTAAAATCCACTTTTTCCTTTTCTTTGATTGCAGAAATCTTTTCAAGTCAAGCGGGGGATGTTTAGCATTTGACACCAGCAACCTTCAATTCCGCACTGAGCTGCACACGGCCATTAACGAATTCGACCAATCGTGGCCAGTGTATGACATCATTCCCGTCAACGAACAAATCAAAATACGGGAAGAAACATACAATGATGACCCTTCAACCACTGTAGATGTTGAAGACGAGGTTAACGATAAAGATGAAGTGGAAAAACTTGGTGATAATGAAGATGATGATGAAACAGATGCTAAAAAAGATGAAGTTGGTCTTCTTGTTGACCTAACATCAGGGGTGGATATCACTGACAGCACTAAGCTCCTCAACGGAAGTGTTCGTAATAGTGAAGAGCTTTTGTCAAGTTCTGCAGGGCGTAGCAGTGCTCGAATCGTAAAGAGCATGTCGTCGTTGTCGCTAGACATCACCAATAAAGATATTGATTTGATCGTGGATATATCATCACGTGGATATGAGAAAAGACGAGTCGGTAATCGCATCAAATATGGACGTGATCCGGACTCGTGGTCTGTTTCTATGATGGATTGGAGTCGGAATAATCACACCAAGGAAAAGAACAACAATGCTAATGTTGATGAGAATATCGTTTGATTAGGTGTC
>JAUEKR010399680.1:0-20373 GCA_031762895.1 Corambe burchi
ATTATATATGTATATAAAGAGAGATAGTGAGAGATATAAAGAGAGGGAGAAAGAGATAGAGAGAGATAGAGGGAGAGAGAGAGAGAAAGAAATACTGAACTACATAAATACAATGGGAAAAATTGAGAGCGGATGCGCTTTGGTAGATTAATAGGAGACTCATAAAACTATTTACCCCTATGCATTTTCCACCATTCGCTCATTATAATGAATTTCTTAAAAGGATAAACCTTTTCTCTGATGGCTTGCTTTCCTGTCCATATTTGCTGTTAAGGGGAATCTTCGGATCGTTGTATTTAAGCTGGCTATACGCTAGTACCGACAACATCCCAATCAGAGCATAGTCTGATGTTGAGAATTAAAACCATGTATTATACGAAGGAATAAATCTTTGTTTTTGAATTGCATACAACAAGTAACAGAGTAATACAATGCTATATCAAACAACCTAACAGGCCGAAGGAGAGACAGAAGGGATAGATAGATAGATATTGCTGGGAAAAGAGAATGAAAAAAAAGAGTGAGAGGTAAATAGAGAGTGTAAGAGAGAGATAGAGTGAGAAATAAAAAAAACATACAAATCAAATAATGAGGTAAGAAGAAGGAAAGAGAATAAGACAGGAAGGAGAAGCTTATTGGTTGAGAAAGAGAAAGATATAATGAAAGAGAGAAATAAACCGAGATAACGAAAAGGAGGGAGACATTGTACAAAAATAAGATGCAGAAAAAAGGCGCATGCGTTTTAATAGATAAAGAGGTGGCACATAAAACAATTTGGGCGCATAAATTTCGCACCCTTCGTTCATTATCATGGATTTCCGAGCAGGCGATTGTTAAAAGGAGAAACCGATTCTCTGATTACTTGATTTCCTGCCCATATTTAATTGATGCCGAATGGAATCTTGGGATCATCTTATTTAAGCTGGCTCTCCGCTAGTAACGACATTACAATCAAAACTCGGACTGATGTATAATATTAACACCGTGTATTATACAAAAGGATCAAAGTGTTATTTATAAATTACATACAACAAGTAAAAGAGTGATACAACGAGATGTTAGGTAAGGGCGCAGACATCCTATAATTTTATTTACGCTGCTTCTTTGCTAATAACGACAAATTCACAATTTTGAAATCGTTCGCGTAGTAATGGTGGTAATAAATGAAGCCCATACATGATATCGACGGACGAGAGAAAATTATGTGTTGGTATGGCATTCGGTAGATTATACCTAGTCGGCTCAATCTTCAATTCCAGTATACTATGAGATGAAGTTAAGCATGTTTTACTTTATACGAATATCACTCATTCAAATGTAACCGTGAAAAAAAATTAATCTGTTATAATATCATAACCGAAAACGGTACATTTTAATGAACTCAGACCTTGCATTGCTTCAAAATTATCAGATACTCTATTATTCATATAATAATTTATAGTATTGTATAATTGTTATTTGTTTAACTAATAAACATGCTATTAATATTGATTATGCGGTATATGCATTTGACTATTCAAAAGAACCAATAATCGGAGTAAATGTGCTTATCATGCTGAAAACCATCATTAATTTCGACCATAATACGTATTACAAGATGTCTGGTAGGCTATTGTGACTCAAGAGAAGCACAGAGGAGAAATGTGGAAAAACTTATGATAATTAATGTAACAAAGTATTGTAACTCAACATACAATAGTTTGCGACCCAATTATTATGAAGAACAATATTGTAATTCAGTTTGTAAATAAACAGCTTAAATTGCACAGGATATGATGATATGAGGCAAATGTCAAGAGAAATTAATAATGCCTATGAGTTAAATATGGAAAACTTGGGCAGTATACTTTCCGAGAAAGTTCTCTTTTTTACCTCTTTTCCAACGTATCTTACTCGTGACCACTGTTCGAAATTTGTTTTTAAGTAAGTATCACTACCTCCTTTTTATGAAACATGAATATTATACGTTATACTAAGCGGCATATTGAGCAACTTATTACAGTCACGGCACATGCAGCACAAATGATTCGTTGCACACAAAAAAAAAAAACATAATACAGTAGTATGACGAATTATTCTAGCGTTTAGTATGTTGTTTCCCGAGGGACCAAGCGGCCTTGCGATTGTGGTAAAAAAATATGCTAAAAACATAACAAAACAACAGCAAAGACAAAGCAGAATTAAGAAACAATAACATAAAGTAAGAACCAGACGAAAACAAAACCAACTACAAAATGCAACAACAAAATTTATTCAAAACCGAAATTGCAAACAAAAATCAGCAAAATCTGAACTACAAAATCAATACAGCAGCAAGAAAAAGCCCTTCCCCAACCTTATACCATAGCAGATCAAAAGACGATAACTAGATAAAGCAAAACAAAACCAATACGAAGGACTAATAAGCAAACAAACGCAAAAAAGATACAAAACAACAGCACGGCCGTACGTCTTTGTACATGGTTCGGGAATGAATCGTTCATCTTAAATAGCAATTTTCAGAGCATGAAATTGGAAAAAGTAAAACAAGAAAAGGAATATTTATTACTGAATGTAGTGAAATGACAGAACTCATCACGGCATCATGACTGATCATGTTGGATTTTTTTTTACAGAGATGAGAATCAATATATTGGCCAAGAATAAGGGTGGCATTTTAAAAAAGAAACAACGCATATTACAAACGATCAAAACAAACCACACACAATGAGATTGGAATAAACACACCAAACCCAGAAACGAATGAAAAAAAAACAAGAAAAAAATAGGTGGCTCTTATTTTGTCTTTCTTTTTCTTTTCAAATTTGTGGTAGTCGTGACCACTTTTCATAACTTATCTTTATGGAAAATATCACTACCCAGTATTTCTGAAAGACGATAATATATTATGTGTATGCTGAGCGACATTTTGTACACCTCGTAATTATAGTACAGCCAGTAAACTCGATTAATTGCGCAAAAGAATGCGCATAATATTTTGACTAATTCTAGCGTGCTGTTAATATTGCCGTGATCTGAGACATTAACAGACCTAACGAATTGCGATAGATTACCAAATATATAACACTCAACGAAAAAATACACATACACAATAAAACCCGAATGTATAACAAAGACGATAAAACCCCAACAGAAACGAATTTAAAAAAAAAAACAAGAAAGAAAATAATAATAGACATAATTTGGTGGCTCTTATTTAGTTTCTTTTTTGCCTTCCAACTTGTCTTAGTCGTGACCACTTATCATAGCTTGTCTTTTGAGGAAGTATTACTAGACTACCTACTATTTCGAATCGGCAATATATACTGTGTATGCAGAGCGACATTTTGCACTCTTCGTAATTATGGTACAGCCAGTAAAATCGATTCATTGCACAAAAGAATACGAAAAATATTTTGACTATTTCTAGCGAGCTAGAATTAGCTGCTGTCTGAGGGATCAAGAGGCATTAACGATTGTAGTCGGTAACCAAAACATAAACGAAAGTAAACACAAAAGATTTTTAAAAATCGCATAATAGTGTTCTTCTAATTATAATGCATTCAATGGTTGCTATCTGAGGTCTCATAAGAGTCCCGATTGCGGTAAATTACCGAAAACAACCATAAATTACGAACAAAAAAAAATACAAAAAAATACAAAACAAAAATAATCAACTCAAAAACAGGATCTAGGCAGCAACGAGAACAAAATGCTCCCCCTACCTTCACATCCCGACACCACGAAAAAAAATAGAAAAGCTAAACACAACAATAATTATAAAGCCTAATTTAAAAAAAAAAAAAAAGAAACAAACACGGCCGTATATCTTCTTCTTACAAGCATCGAATTAATCACGTAAAACAACAATTATCAGAGCATCAAATTGGAATAGTAAAACAAGATAAGTAATATTTATTACTGAATGTGGTACAATGACAAAGATCATCGAAGCGTCGAGACTGATCATGATCATGTTTCAGTTGGAAGAAGAGATGTAACGACATTGGTAAAGAACAAGGATGACATTTTTCCCCAACGAGTACCAAACTGCAACGAAAATAAATGCAAATGCTAAAAATTAGTAACGAACCCAAAAATGCTAGCCAACCCATAGCTATAAAACACCAAAAAAAAAAAAACACCCAAAAAACCCACACAAGAGAACGTGTTTCCATGGAAAGATAGAGCACAAGATATTGATGAAAAATAATGGCAACAATCTAGCCAACGGAAACCAAAAAGTAAGCAACACAAAAGCAACATTAAAAAATTGAGCCCAATAACGTTAGGCGACTCAAAGCTATAATATAGAACAACCAGGCTGAACAAAAATAACAAACACAAAAAAATACAACAACAAAACAGAACAGCCGCTTTAAATAAAAGTCAAGATTGTGTAAAAATTGAATTATGGGAAACAAGACATTGACCAAAAATAAGGGCGACATTTTAACTAAAGAGAACCAAAATACAACGAAATAAAAAAATATGAAAAAGTAGCACTATAAAGAGCGATCAAACGCAAAAAAAAAACATTTAAAGGAAAAACAACAAAATAAACCAAAAATGAAATAAATTTAAAAAACAGAAAAAGATACTCCATAAAAACTCCAGCAGCAACAACAGAAAATGGAAGACAAGAGCGTTCTTGTAAATTATTCATTAAGTGACGAAAATTGTTACATTCAAATTTCTTAGCAAGTAAGGTCTCACTCAAGCGCGATTGAGAAACAAATACTGCGATTTCCTTCCACTGGATCAAGCGAAGATAATAGCCTCGAGTTATCATTATAAGGCTCTCTCAAAATATATCCAGCAAATAATATATACGTCTAGTATGCGCGGGTGATAAATGTGCAAGCATTTATGCTCATCCTTGTTTTTAAATTTCATTTATACTTTCACACTTATTGTTAAGTTCCTAAAATTTGAATGAGAAGGCCTTGAAACAAAGACTGACACAAATGACAAATTCAATTATCGCTTTCCTTAGACTTTGAAATTAGGACATCGTTGAAGGCATGAGCGTCTGGTGTACTTCATGTAAAAAAGCTCACTTGGAACTTCAACATATCACTGATTATCTGCATTGACTCTTCAATCTTCTCCTATTGCTCTAGTTATCCCAATTTTAGTCCATTATGGTTGAGTAATGATAATGCTAATTTTTGTTGTCTTAATAAGAATGCGTTGGAAACGTTGACTTGGGTGATGGCATTCATCACCATTCTGATGTAAGCAACAATTGTGCTATTGTAAGTTGTGCTTGTAAGAATGATATAAACCTGTTTTCCCTGAGGGTACTTTCTACAGCCATTTATTTTTGGTTTTGATTACTAATAACGTTTTAAATTAGCTCAGAATTCGGCCTCAAAATGTACTTTCTCATTTTATTTTATTTGATTTCAGACTAGGCATCAAAACCAATTTATGACAAAGTATTTAATGTGCGATACACTGAATGAGTTATTTCTTTTTTTTTTTTTTTTTTTTTTTTCTTTTCCCTGATATCAGACAACGGCTCCTTCAAAGTAAATGCAGTAATACAATGAAATGATCACCAACCAGCAAAACTAACGCATAAGCACATAGTAATATATGTACACACAGGCAAAAACAACGAATAACACCCAGCAGTAACTAAATTATGTGCTACAAAAATCATGAAGAAATAAAAATATCACCAAAAACTTGAATCCAATAAAAAGCAAAATGCATAAACTACGATAACTGATGGTAGATTAAAGAAACACTTCCACATTGATATGAATATCAACTTTTCTTTTGGAAACAAAAAAGTAACTACAAAATAGTTCTTTCGTCCTCCTTTTTTTTTTGCATTTATCCCGCTCTACATCCGATCATACGGATGAAAAACAAAATCACGATCAATAAATGGGTTCAGTAGCGGCGCGTGGGAGTCTTCCACTGACTGTTCACTTCTATTTCTCATAGTAAGTCCTTAGACTCTCGTGATTCATGATTCCAGGACTTACACAGTTTTCTGTAGCGCGAAGGGGACTTTTAACGTATTTAATGCATTAACCTCTGGACATGATACTGATCTGTGATATCTTTTTTCACAGACTCAATTAAATAAGTACAATCCAGAATTCATGATTTTATATGATCATAATCATCGAAATGGAGTTAGTGTTCTAAGTACCTAGTATAGATACAATTATCTAGCTAGACATCATTGTAAACAAGCACCTATAATTCTTTTTTTTAAATATGTGATCAAATCACTCCTTACGCTAACTAGACTACACGACAACGCAATGCATACTACCTAGCACACACACGTTATCCACAGGCCTAGCGTATTGTCGCCTAGTCGCTATGCGTTTACATGACGGAGTATCTAAATATAGTACTTGTTCAATGCGCAAATATCGCCATTATGTCTCGTAGAAGGTGGTATCCTTCTTGCTTTCATTTTTAATACATATAAAGACACATCCTGCCTGTTCACACTAACTTCTAATCAGTCTATAAGTTCCAACACCACTGTGAGACGTGAGAGCTAGCAGCAATGTATTATCACGAGCACGCGCCTTGCTTTTGCTAAAGAACATCGAATTGAGATGTCAGACGATTATTTTTATTTTTTTAATATACGCTAGATACATACTGATTTTATTGCTATAAAATTTATAGCTATTAACATATAATTTTATAAGTATTGCTATGAATTGATATTGAATTTATAAAGGTAGCATGCTTGATCCCCGTTTTAAAGGCAAAGTAAAGAAATAAGACGCGATATTCTGACCCGTTCACTGAACAAGTAAGACAGTAGCAGGAACTATCACTGAATGTGATACATTAGAACAAACAGCATACAAACAAAATTACGGATACAAAAAAAGCAATAATCAATAACTTACAAACAAACGAAAATAGAACAAAAACATGCAAAAACCATAACCATGCTATAACAGTCAACTGAAAAGTTCAAGTAATATCATTCACCCGGACGCGCTAGCAGTTATCATGTGCTGATTGGCGGGTAATTATAGAGGCAAGATTCTTCTTAATGGGTTCACTCGGTCAGTAGTAACAATACTAAATACAACAAAGCAGCAAAAAATTAACCATAAACCATATTAGGTCCTCTCCAAGTCATACTAGTAACTTAATCCAATCGTCTTTTTTAATCAACTTGTCAACCGACATTTCATTAAATTTGATCTAATCTAATGGAAGTCGTTTATGTCAAGAACCCAATCTTTTTATTTTCGAAAAAAATGACGATTGTGTTCAACAATACCGAAAGTTACTTCAACTAACTAGAGAACGTTAGGAAGGTGGACATTTTTCCGTTTACAGTAACTTGTTGGACTGATAATATTTTTGCTAGACTGCTAGAACAAATCTATACTTTAAGAAAAACATTTTAAAAAACATACAAACCCACCAAATACGGTCATTTGGACTAAGCTTTACTTAGGGCGCCTACTACGACTTTCATTTCTTACTACAGGTCAATTTACAAGTAAGGGGAAACTGGAAATATGTTCAACTTTAATATGGCCAGGGTTTAAAAAATGCCCACCGACAAAAAGCAAACCAAACTAACGAAACTGAAGCAACGGAAATCGAAATGATGATCAAGCTCAGACGGTTCAGTCAGTTTCGGGTTACTGCAGACAACATCACCCACACTTCTTCTGTTCAACCAAAATGAAGACTGTTGATTAAACATTCTTTTCTTATTAGTCTTTCAATATTGTCACCTGACTCAATTATGGTTGAGTGTTGATATTGTTGATTTGCTAGAAATTTGCTGATTATTCCTTTTGTGATCGCTTTGGAAAGATTGAACAAGATATCAAAAGTATTACATTGATTCCACTTATAACTCTAAATGGAAACAAAAAAACTAGCCGTACCTCTAAATTCTTAATCTAAAGACTAACGGGTATTCTTTTTATTGCCCACTCTTCAAAAATGACTTTTAGCAGTAGTCTCTTTACGATACTACCATACACTACCTAGCCTAGAATCATAATAATATGAGCAAAAACCGTTTGACCATTAATGGCAATGCATTTAATGTAATCGCACATATTAAATATTTCCCTGATACCAAGACAAGATGTGTTTAATAGTCAATATATGCTAGTTATTTGTGATATTTTTTTGTTATTTAACCGATGCAGTAAAAAATAACATAATGTCCTGGTGGCAATAATGAATACAAATTCGAATAAATAAAAGAATGACAGAAAAACCAACCAACAAATACCAACGTTCACAGACAAACGCACCAAATGAGGCTGTCAGCGAACTTCAAATCTTTGTGTAACTGTAGGACTTTTATTATTGTTTGTCTAGTTTGGGCTCGATTCTCAATCATTGACTTAGTCGGGAGAAAATTCCGAGATAGACTAGATTACAAAGATAGAATTTTTGTTCAATCTAAGTTGCCTAGTGGATACAGGAACGATTCGGTGCCCAGAGTCGTGGGTTCGAAACCCGTTCTAACTGATTTTTCAATTTATTTTTATCCTCTCCATTCACTTCTACATTGTCTATTCTGGGGTTTCCTTAATAATTATCTGCCATTTATTATGATTTGTATAACTGTATGACGACGATAAAAAGTTTAATTAATCATCTCTTTTGTTTGTATAACGAGATTGTTCAAACTCATAGAAATTAAAATACGTGAACATCTACAAACGACCAATCATTTCGTATAAAAATAGGGTATGAGTTAGCCTCATGTACAAAGAAAAAATCAATCAGTAGACTTCAAAACCAATACAGTACTAGCTAAACCCGCTTATAAAAAAGTAAAGATTGTTCTTTTATAGCGCACTTATCACCAAAGTCTCTTTTTTTTCATTATTTTTCTCCTCTTCTATCGCTTCTATATTGTCTATTCTGGGGTTTCCTTAATAATTCTTTGTCTCTTTATGATTCACCAAAGTCTCAGGCGCTTTACCAATCGTTTCCTCCGCAAGCCAACAGCAAACATTTGACACTGACGAGACATTTACCAGTTAGGCGTGTTACAATTGTTGTTTTTTTAGACAAGACAGCTGTCTTAACGACCAGGCACTCTATTTTTCACCAGAGTTCAGTGAGGCAATCGACGTAAATTATCTTGCCCAAGGATATACAACAGTAGCGGCGAGAACCGAATCCGGGATCATTACCGTAGCAGCCACAGCAGTTCTATGCCTCTAGCAACTGAGCTAACCACGCCGCCACCTACTGAGCTAACCAATGACACTTATGTCATTAGGATGCACAAAGCTAGTCAGACTGGATAATAATAGGTCTTTCCATTTCATGCTGTCAAGAGGGACTTCCATTCTGTGGATTCTAATTTATATGGTATGACTGCCTTTCAATTAAAAGCACAACAAACTTCTAAAATAAAATAAAACCTGTAAGCGATGATTGAGTAATAGGATTTTACGTTTGATTTAGCTGAATAAACAAAATGGCGTTGATGACAGCAATTAAATATTATCAGCCTGGATTGCTTTGTTTTCCTAACACTCAAATCGAACATTTTTCGATATTAAGGCATTAGTTGCTGCAAAAAGAGCGATTATTTACAAGACGCGCTAATTATTTGGCCCAAATAATTAATTTTAATGTTGTTAATGTACTAAATTCTTACTGTCTCTGAGTAATAATTCAAAACAAAAGGAATTAGAATGCATAATAAAATAACATCAAAAGAAAACTAAATAACACACTAACATAAGGTTATCACAGGAAATTAAACTTAATTTTCTGAAAAAATCAATGGGTAGCAATGCCAACTAATTGGTACGTGACTGAACTGTATTTAATAACGTATAACATTGTGAGTATAATAAAATGTAAATTGCCCAGACTACAAAGTCACTATCTAAAAAGTCTGCTTGATATTCCCAGAAATTATGCTAGTCATTCAGGTCAATAATAATTCTTTCTTTCCCAATGTGTCATGAGGGATTTCCATTAAGTCTAATTCATAATTATATTTGGTTTGGCTGAATAAACAAAATGAGTGCTGATGACGACAACTTAACGAATATGAGTATGAGCAAAGTCGTGAGACTTGAAAGGGTTCCTTTTGTTTGTTGAACATTCAAATCAAGCAGTTCTCCGATATCATTTAAGCGTCTGTTTAATGACATAGTTACCCACCAGATGTGATCATTATTATCATATGGGTTAAAATAGCTGATTTAAACAACATAATTAACGTAATAACTTATTATTCCAAAGGTCATAATGAGTACACACTTTTTTAATCAATTATAAAGAATAAATGAATAAATAAATAATATGAAAGTAGTACAATCATAGTGAATCATTGAAAACATTAATATGAACTTTAAGTTAAAATTATTTCAACATATATGCTCTTAAACTATAAAAATATATCAGAACGTTACTACCAATTTGAAACGGACCCTTATCTGCACATATGGTCGTTTTCAAGCTCCCTATAACTCATACGATCAATGAACATCAATATAGTATCAAAATACAGAATTTTGTCAATAAGTCATTAGCCGCATATCAAGTAATAGATTGATAGACTGAAAAGCTGCTAATTACTAAACATGTCTATATAATACCACCATGAACAATTCTAGTCATGGTAGTCAGTCACATAGTTCTTTCTATTCCAAGGTGTCAAGGACAATTTCCTTTCAGTGGATTTTAATTTATGTTATTACTGCCATATAATTCAGAAAGTATGATTTTTTTTTCGTATTTATTTAATAAGTTCAATGAATAATAGAAAATATTTTTGGTTTAGTTGGATGCACAATGCTAGTCAGACTGGATAATAATAAATGGCCGCGAATGATATTTGTTATCAAAGAATATGAGCTTGGAAATTGATTACTTTGTTATGTTTACTTAATATCCAGGTCAAACATTTCTCCGATATCAATGCATTATTGGAAAAAAACAGTTTATAGACCAGATACGTTAATTCTTCGTGCTAAAAATCGATTTGAATACTGTTGTTTCTATAGATACATAGCGTACAGATTAAATAACAACCAAAAGATTGAAATAAAAACAGACAAGCTAAATAAATGCCAAAATGAAGCAATATCACAATGAAACAAAATAGATCACAACCATCAAGTTTTCATTGTGAATTAAACCTTACCTAGTAAATAAATGGGTAGCAATGTTAGCAAACTAATTAAATGATACGAGTGCGCGCATTATTAAAGAGAGGTCACTGTTTTCTTTAAAGTATAAACATAAAAGGTTGGCTTTAAAATATGAGCTACACAAGGTGAACATGAAGGGGTTGCTAATAAACTGGCATATATCACAATAAATTATGCAGTCAGACTGGTCAATTAACAGTTCTTTCTATTTACAGTTGTCGTGAAGGATTTCTGTTAAGGGAAGTCTAATCTATATTTGGCTTCCGTTCAATTAAGTGGACAAGAGTTTATTTTATTGTCATCTTAAACGATGTGAATAGTTAGGAATTACATTTGACTAATGAGTGCTGATAGCGATAATTGAAATATATTATGAGCATGAACCAAGTCTTGAGACTAGAAATGACGTTATTGGTTTGTTCAATATCCAAATCAAGCATTTCATCAATATCAATTAAGCTTTAATTTAGTACCAAGTTTATTGAAAAGATGTATTAGTTGCATTAAATATCTCATTTAAACAATCCAGTTGCGGTGATAAGATATTCCAAATGATTTTGATGAATATATATTCATGATAATATCACCAGCAAAAGGAAGAGAAAAGAGGTAAACAAAATACAGAAGAACCTCGCAAATTGGGACATCTCATCAATGAGCTATAAAAGCCCAGGCGCTTTACCAATCGTTTACTCCGCAAGCCAATAGCAAGCATTTGACACTGACGAGACATTTACCTGTTAGGCGTGTTACAATTGTTTTTTTTTAGACAAGACAGCTGTCTTAACGACCAGGCACTCTATTTTTCACCAGAGTTCAGTGAGGCAATCGACGTAAATTATCTTGCCCAAGGATATACAGCAGTAGCTGGTCTATTAACTGTTTTTTTTTCTAAATTACTGACGTTGAATATGACGTATAATTCAATTGGTTGCCCATGATTTATACCAATTTGTGCGATTCCTGATACGAGGTTTCCAAATACAGCGGTTCTACTGAAATAATCAATCAAACGAAACAAATAAATCACCTGATTGTATAATATAAAAACAATCAATACCGATGAATTATGTTTTAAAACCAATGATGCAATAACAGATATTAACAGTATATTAAAATTCGGTTCTGTTGTACGAATAATTTCAGAAAACTAACTCTTGTGGCATGATTCATTGAGCGAGACATAGTCAAATGTTATGCTCTAAGTCTGATGTCTAGGTAACACCATCTCTCTATGTCATAATAAGAGAATGAGAATTATTAAGGAAACCCCAGATTAGACAATATAAAAGTAAAATAAGAGAACATAATGAGAAAAAACACAGTTAGAACGAGACTCGAACCCTACGACCCTTGGTACCGAAACGTCTTGCCAAGAAGAAAGAGCTCATCTATCCACTTGGCCA
This sequence comes from Corambe burchi, assembly GCA_031762895.1. NCBI lineage: Eukaryota > Metazoa > Mollusca > Gastropoda > Nudibranchia > Onchidorididae > Corambe > Corambe burchi. The sequence goes on from JAUEKR010399680.1 coordinate 12,536, forward strand.
CTATGATTGAACAAAATTCAATATCTGTAACTTAGTCTATCCTGGAGTTTTCTTCCGGACTAAGTCAATTGATTGGTACTCGAATCTAGACTAGACTAACCATAAAACTCCTACTTAATTTCGCTTCTTAACATATATACATAAGAGGTATGATAATATATCAAAGATGTCACCTCGATACTTGAAACCGAAGTAGAAATATAGACACAAATGAGGCAAGGGGTACTATTTAGCCTGATATTTAAGAACCATCGCTAGTCTTTGCCTATGACTCGAACTTGATAATGATTTAAGTATCAAGTAAAGTAAATTAAACGACAAAATCAAGTCATTAGTTAATAAACACACCCAAGTCATCAATAATCATGCGTCACTTTTACCAAATAGTTCTTTTCAATGAAGCTGTCAATGGTGATTACAACATTCAATTAATTTGACCTAATGTACAAATGGCCGCCAGTTGATTAAGAACTCAACATTTTGTCTTTGCTATCTAAAAGTGGTAAACAAATAGTAGCAATATTTGCTATGCATTATCAGAACTCCCTTACCCCATCCTTATCTCCGTTGATAACAAAAACTAAATCATATGAGCAAAACCGTTAGACTAGAGTAGACGTTAGTCGTTTATTTGATAGAAAATAAATTAATTTTTCCCCATTATAAAATAAAGGATTGTACAACAACATACTTTATTCACTATATGGGTGTGAGTACAAGAACGCGGTAAAATAAAAAGAACTGCGAAGCAAAATGTTTAAGAAGTATAAAGTTACAACCAACAGCATATTATAGATATTATCATGTAGTTAACACTTCGAATCTCTATGTTTTAAACCAATTGTTTCCTCCTCTGACTACATATTATAGAATTAACTGATAATGCCTGACACGGAAATCCTAAAACTGGCCTACTGGCCTTGAATACTTATGTTAACATAGTAGTTAAACTGTGCGGTTCTAGGCATTATTGTTTGCAAAATTCAAACCTTTTTCGGTATATGAGCGGTTAAAGTGTTGAATTGAAAATAATTCTTAGGGTTCCGGATTCGATACTCATATGAGTTATTGTAGTTAACCCTTGAGCAAGGTTATTTATGGCTTACGTTGACCGCACCGGATTTCCGGCGGCGTTCGATTTACTATGAAAAATTAAAGGATGAATATCCTCTCGCGAATGGAGTATAAAATCAGTGAACATCAACAATAATGAACTAAACTGTCAGCACACTTAATAAACCAGCTTAGGTCGTCAGTAATCGTAAAAGTCATTTTGACCAATAAGAGTTATTTTAAGTTAAGTTGACAACAAGGATTTATGTCACCAATAAATAAAATTGTCCTAATTTACAAATTGCTGCCAGTTGATTAAGAGCATATATGTTTTTCTAAAAGTGAAAAACAATTAATGGTAGTAATAGCTATACACTATCAGTATTGATAACGAAAACGGAACAATGTTATGGGCAAATCTGCTAGAGTAGAAATGGCGTTAGTTATTTGCTTAATAGAAATAATGAAACCTGTATCTGATATCACGAAAAGTGCAAGAACCGGATATCTACATTTTTGCTGTTTTGAGAAAATCGAAGTTAAAAATTTTTCGACCCTTCATTTCATCCTTAAATTGTTATTTCTTGCTATATTTTAATGCCGCTCCTGTTGTTTCTGGAATGTGTAAACATGCTAGCCAAGCTATTTCATTGTAACATGCTCAATTCTTGAGAAATCAATAATTATTGTAGATATCTGGTTCTTGCAATCAATGTGTTCTGACACTTATCCGATAATTGAGCAGTTATGCGGTTCTTGCATTCAACTCTTTACGACTTTTTCAACAGTTATTCGGTTATTGAAGGACTATTTGGCATGTAAAAAGGACAGCAATAGACGTGTTAAGTGTTTAAATATAGCACGATGCATTACGCAATAGCGAATCCTCAAATCATTAAAGGTAACGTTTTTACCCCCATCTTCTTTGAAGAAAATCTTTATTTATATGGTAACTATTATCGCAATTCTTAAAATACGTTGCTGGATATATCAATCTAGAAGAATTACATCCGTGTCGATTTGAATACAATTCAAAAGGGTACGAGATCAGAGGTTTGAGAGCCGGTCTGGTTGATTTCTCCCCGGTGTATTCTCTAGAAGTTGTATTTTCTAGAAACACCCTTTAAGTACAAAATCATCCTTCAGCTAGTGTCAGTAGCTACTTACACAGCTTTGTAGTCTGTGACATATTGGATAGTTATATTAGTAGAATATTTCTCAGATACATCATGCCTCAGAAAGCGGTGTGTTATTGATATTACCAGTATATGAGACAGTGGAAACTTAAATCAGATACAAATGGTGCATTATTGAGATTGACAAACTGGAGTCAAGATACTTCAACTTTGTTTTCTTTCTGTTGCAGTGGCTTCCGGTACTAAATGATTTGAAGTGGTTTCATATGTCTTGTTTTATTTCTTACGGTGCCTTATTCAATTCCATGCAACCTTTATTATCCGTCCATCTTTGCTATTAAAGCTTCCCCCAGATGTCTTGTTAGTCAGAGTAGTGGCTACTGATTTGTGGCTTATATCTAATGATGCATGAAAGAGCTTCTGGATACCTTTTGTCGGAATTTAAAGTGACACCATTTACCGTTCAAGATACTAAGTGTTCAATAAGAAATCTGTTTTTCTAATGTAATCTTCAATAGATCAGTACTCCTTATTGGTTGCTTTTCTGTTCTTATTGTTAAGGTGCTTCAAGCACTGAAATTAACATTTCGTACAATCAACTGCCAATTGCTCTTTTCTTTTTTTTCACAACTTCCAAAAATAATTGATGTTTCTCGCCGTCAACCGTTAATTTGTTGGATTCCTCTTGCGTTTCCGGGTCATGTCTTTCTCTGCTAACACTAACAGTGTCTCCTCCTGATCTCATGGCATCAACTGATTATCTTCATCTGGGATACTTTGTTCACCAGACAAACATCATAGGTCATTTTCTTGCAATAGTTCTCCGTGCTCTTTTGTTTTTCGCTTTCCTTGTTCATTTATCTCTTTATCTTGCAGGTTCCCTTGCCTTAGTAATATCTGTTCCTCATATGGCATATACTCTAACTGCATTGTCTTTTCACCTCGCTGTCTCTGAACACATGTCTTCAACAAATTTGCTAACTTTGTGACTAGCCTCCTCATTCTTTTTAGTAATGAAATCAGCGTATTTTTTACATCGTATATTGGATAGTTTGCGCTGTTATCGAGTTCAGATAAAGCATTGGAGATGAGTGAGAAATGTCATCCGATACAAAGGTTCTATCTGGTAGGTGATACAAGTGTAAAAACAGTGCTTAGATTTATGGTAAACATACTCTTATATCAACATTAACAGTATGTCCGATAATGTTAAAGAGAGATGATATGTTTCTATATCATTGAATCATTAAAAAGTATATTTTAAAATGAGAAGAAGAAAACTAATACAATCAAGATGCAATATTTGAGTACATATATTTGCAATGGCTAGGTGCATATCATTAGAGTATGTCTTTGCTATAATTCAACATTTTAAAAAGAGAAAACAGAAGGAGCGGGTTCAAATATTACGATAACCAAAAAAAAAAAGAACCTCGATTACTCGATGCTGAGAAACTAGATCTAGAATAATAAGTATATATGCTGTATAATATATAGGCTGTTGGTCTTGGTTTTAGGTCTAGGCTGTAGGCTCACGGGCCCGAATTTAGTGTTATCGTATATAGCATATTTTAAACAATTATTTAATGTATTAATGTAGGTGGAAATGAGAAATCCAGATATATAACAAGCAGAGAAGCATATTCTGCATAACCAGCCGCCATCTGCATTGAAACAAAAGACTTAGAAGATACAGCAATATCGATACAAGAATGACAAAATAAGGATATCCAACTTTCGGACAGAAAATGTCCCCGCAAGAAACGGATATCTACCACTTATCTGATTCTTGCTCTTGAAAAGTTGCGCCCAAGCAGCTATCCGGTTTGAGAAAAATGTAATATCTCGAAAATGAATAAAGATAGAGACTTGAAATTTATAGAGGTGATAGAATACGTTATTGGGACCTTGAATATGCCAGTTATGCAGATATCCGATTTTGCAGTTATCCGGTTCTTGCACTGAGCCGTCGATATTATAAACTCACGAGAAGCGTTACTAACCCAATGACTTATTTATTATAATGTTGGTGCTTGACCTCTGGTGACGCTCAGCTTACGGAGAAGCAAGAATACAGCCAACGACCAATTTCTTGTCGGAGATGAATAAATGAGAACATTATTATTTCAGAGCTTTTTGGGGGCTGAAATTCTTGTCGCAGCATTATTTAATTTCCAGGTCCACGGTGTCCGTAGGAGACAAAAGTTAATGTTGTCTTATCTCTTTGTTTAAGTATTTTCTATTATATTCTTTTTGCCCTCTATTATTCTGCTTAGCGTAATCCTGAGTGCTACTCACTTTGAATATATTTTAACATATGTCTGATGATAATAAAACTATATTTATTTTGTGACCCAAAATAAAGAAGAACTTCCATCGTAACCAAATTAATTCTGTGACGCCTCATCAATCAGAGTAGGATTTACCTTCCTTAATATTCCTTAAAATCAACTCTTTATGCCCAATCTTTCTATCCATTTCAATACAACCACATATCGCCATTTTTCATTACACATCTATCAATTATAACCTTCTTTTATGTTACTATGAAAAATAGTTAGGTATTTCAAGAACAATATGACATTTGTTTCAGTTTGCTGCTATATTGGTTTCCTCAGTTTCTATATTTTGATATGATATTGCATGTCATTAAACCTCGTAATACATTAGTACCTAGACCTAGTTAGAACATATTATATTCTTTATACGGATTCCCTAATACAGAGGGTCCCAATTACAGTGAATCTACTGCATCATCGATATGTTTACGCATTAAAAAGTATAATATTTGTATAGTACTAATCACTTTAACTAAAACCCTTACAAAGGAGAGTCCGACACGCATGTTCATTTCAATACTATCTCAACTCCCTCTATAGCATGCAGAACAACTGCCGGAAAGGTATTTCATCCTACCATTCTGACAGTATTCATCTCTGCCTATGGTATGGTCCTCATTTAACCCGAGTGAGATCAGGATATATGTGCAAAAGAACATCTCCCAATGATTTAACTTTGCGTCGCCGCTAAGTGGATTCGAACTCCGGACCCACCGATGACGAGCTGGAAGCCTTACAACTCGACCACAAAGCCACGCTTATTGTAGTATATCATCCATTTTGAAGTAACATATTTGAACATAAAATGCACCATAGAAAATATCATAATTTCACGAAAAAAAACCTCAATGTAATTGTGTCAGACATTTAACACGTTGATTGTTTGAGGAAGAGAATTCAGAACCAGTATTAAACATTGAAGACCGTTATTGATTTGATAATGTCGCTAACAACAATACGTAAACAGTTTTACATTTAATATTATGTGGTCAGCTGATGACACGCCTTATTTCTTTTTGCTGTAAAATGTTATTGCATAAATAGATCAATGAGAGTGCATGACAATCCATTCTAAACTATAATGAAATAAGACGTCTAATCAGCTGACCATAGTTAATGTCCTTCGGCATGAATTCACCAACTTTTTTTTATTTATGTCCTATTTAAGTATCTAATATTATGATGAAACACATTCTTCCCTCCTTTCCACAACCACTGCATCACCACTCCTTACCCACAAAAGGATGAATTTGAAAAGGAAATAAACAAAATGTAATTATAACTCAATCACTACGAACGATTTCGCTATAGCGCAAAACAACATTAAACAAAACAAAGTAAACTACAATAAAACAAGTTCAAACGAAACATAATAAAAAATGGGAACGGAACAATAGCGTACAAATCAAGCCAAAAAAGCAGTAGCAAACCATGCCACAAAAATGCCCCCAAAGTATTATGATAACACAATGCAAAACTTTCCAACCCAAACGAGCATCTATGTTGTTCCCATGCTTGATAAATATCTAAATATCCATGAATCCCCGACAATTTTCCGACTCCCTAAGGGTTGTATTATTACATTCATTGCAGACTCCGAACTGTACATCCCAGATCTTTAGGGGGTTGCTAGTTTTTTGTCTGCCATATGAATAAATAAGGGCTAGCTGCTGGCATTTCCTGTAAAAGTCGTTTTGTAAAGGTGCCCCAGGCGCCACCTGTATTTAGGTAAGATATTTTAACAAAACTGGGTTATTTGCGAAATTTAAGTTTAATTGGCCATATCACATGATGTTATCATATTTTTTTAATACCATAAGCCTGAAATGTTTACAATTACTTTTATTTTATTGAATGATTTTAGATATTATACAATAATATAATAATGTGCTTTTGAAGAAGTGAATTAGTTTTGAGAGATATATTTGTGACGTACCTACAATGTAATGTTTTTGATGAGCATTAGAGTATGTGAATCTCATTCAAATGGATATGGCACAGTATACATCAATTATTATTATTATTATAACTACCACATTATGACTATTAATATTATAGAAGAAGAAATGTATACCTTTAAAAGCATAATATGATAGCTTGATAGTTATTTCTCTTATTTAGCTCAAAATATAAAAACAAAAGTCATTTAACTATAAAAAGCACCTTCTTTATATTAGCGTATTACTCTAGATCAGACAGGTATATTATGATAGATCTACAAAATAAAAAGGAATAACACCAGGCTAAATATCGGATAAAGTATAGACGTAATACTATTACTATTATAATACCACTTCATATATATTCTACAGTATACATTAATACTATCCAATGTTCCAAATTACCATTTCATTATGTAAATAATTTATGCTAAGTCCCAAATGAATAATTTTGTAATAACATTATATTGATGTCAATTGAAAGAGAGACTGTCTATAAAGGTCATTTATGAGTATAATCATATTATAACGAATTTATTACATCTTGGCATATTATGTATTGAGTTATTACTGTTGATATTATACATGCAATTATCAATCAAAAGAACCGTATTAGACATCGCATAAGAAAAATTATCCCATAGTGATCAACCAATTAAGTATTATGCATGTTGTTTATTTTGCTGTTATTTGTCTTTATCTTTGTTGTCGAATCTCAATTCAGAGAGTGGGGTTTGGGGAAGAAGTTCTTGGTTTTCGGAGGGTGTAGTGAGTGGGTGGTGGTTGGTGCTGCTTTGAAATTATTTGTAAATATAATTTATTCCCTAATGTGAGAAGTAATCTTTGTATTATTTCACATTATCCTTTGAACCAGGTAAATGAGATTCAGAATTGAATTTCGAGACTATTATCTGATTTGTTAACGATTATAATGTATTCGTTACTAGACTAGCAAAAAATAGTATATCATCACGCATTATCAAACAATTTTTATCGTAAAACATGTGTTGAATAGATCAATTAATTTGGTATCGAGCATCAATGACTATATACAATCCCTGACTCGAATCCCTCTTGCACTGCTTGTAATTTGGTTTGTTTGTTTGTTTGTTTTTAAATTTATTTATTAATTTTTTTGTCATTTGTTCCATTGCCTCTATGAATTCTGCTGAAAAGAGCACATTGTCATTGTGACACATCAAAGAAGTTGTATCTCCCATTTAATCGCTATGGATGACATTGATTCCATGTCCAACTGCTTAGTTATAGTATTGATATTGCATCTAATTTTGGCGTCTATTTCTTATGTTCTAGTGCAATATATTGACATATTATATGAATAACTACAACAGTTCTACAAGTATTTCTAG
>JAUEKR010399681.1:0-13457 GCA_031762895.1 Corambe burchi
TGGGGGTTTAAAGCTATTTTAGCTCATTTGAGTCTAGATCTAGGGGTACTATTCATTAAGAAATAGCTTCCAATTTAGATAAATCAAACTAAGGTAGATGATTATGGCAATATTTCGTAATTATAGACTTAAACGTTAACGCGGATAATATACCTTTAGCTTGTACTAATGCTTCAAACACAGATTCCCCTGAATTCTTTGATAAAATAGAAAATCATTTAACTAATTTTGATAATAGAAACATGATAATAGCCGGATATTGGAATTTACTTTTGGATCATAAATTAGATAGATTCAATTATAAATATGTTGATTTAAAATCTGTTGAAAGAGTGAAACGATTGATATTTCATTCGACTGGTATGTCGATTGGCGGGAAGAGATTATACTTGAATCGGAAATTAAAAGATAAGAGACATCAACTATTCAATATGATATTGAAGAATTGATCATTAAAAAAGAGGCGCTTGAAAAGAAAAGAAAACAAATACTAGATGGGGTTTTAATATGATCAAGAGCAAGATGGGTAGAGGATGAGGAAAAAAGTTACAGCATACTTTTGTAATTTTGTAAACCGAATTATTTTTTATCTAAAAGGATTACAAGATTAATTAAAGATGATTCGAATGAGTTACATGACTAAGACGATATTATGCAAGAAGTAGAATCGTTTTATAGTAATTTATACTCATTGCACGAAAATGAAATTGAAAACATTGATGAGGAAGAAGCTTCGGCGTTAGAAGGGAAAATTAAATATTTAGAAAAAAATGAGGAAATGAAAAAAAAAACACCCCAGGATCCAGTGGCTATACTGTGTCGTTTTTTGTTTATTTTTTGTTCTGGAAAGACCTAGGAGATTGTTTTTAGTAAAGTCAATAAATTATGGATACAGAGCTAGTAACATGTCTGTCACTCAAAGAGAAAGTAATAACATGCATTCCCAAACCAAATAAGTCAAAGTATGATTTAAAGAATTGGAGACCCATCACCCTTTTAAATGTTTCTCTTAAAATCGCATCTGGGTGTATTGCAAACAGGATAAGATAATTAATGAAGATCAAACAGGATTAATTGTAAAAGCAGATGTTTTATCGGCGATAATATAGGGTACGATTAATTTATGACATTTGTCATGAGTCAAATGAACAGATTGAAAAATTGAAAAAGGTAGGGATGCTTCTGTTGATTGATTTTGAAAAGGCATTTGATTCTGTAACATGGTCTTTGCATTTCAAAGAAGATATTGTTGCATGAATCAAGACCTTTTATTCTCAAATAAAATCCAGGATTTCAGTAAATGGAGGGTTTTCCAAATGGTTTCCGATTGAAAGAGTGGTGATGCAAGGGGATTCACTGTCTCCCTATTTATTTATAATAGCTAGTGAAATACTTGCTCATATTATTCGGAGAAAATAGTAATATTAAAGGTTATAAGATCCAAGGCTTTAGCATTAAGATCCGCCAAAATGCGGGTGACACTTCTTTATTTTTAGACGGTGGTGAATTGTCATTTAAAACACGTTTTGAAACTTCAGATAATTTCTCAAAATACACTGGGTTAAAAATAAACAAAGAAAAGGTAAATACTACCTGGTTTGGATTTACACGCCCACCAGAAAATATATGCATGTCTAAATATCATTTACATTGGAATCCTGACTCTTTTAGAATTCTAGCAATTGAATTTACTATTTATCTTAAGAATATAACAAATACAAATGTAATACCATATATACAAAGAATTAAATGAAATACTTCAAGTTGGAAAAAAACGAAACCTAACACCATGTGGTAAAGTAACAGTAATAAAATCACTGCTACTTTCAAAAATAGTACATATTTTGACATCATTGTCAGATCCCAGTTTGACATTATTTGACTATTTACAAAGAACATTTTATATTTTTTTTTATGGGATGGCAAACCAGATAAAATAAAAAAGTGGTAGTAATGAATAAGATGGAAGAAGGTGGAATTGCAAAGGTAGATTTAAAGACATAATTTATTCATGCATTTAATTCAACATGGATAAAGAAAATATATATCAGCACCAATAAATGGAGTCAGGTTATGCATAATCATTTTAATAATCTTAAATTGATACACACACTAGGAACAGACATTTTGAAAGAATTGGGTAAAGATATTGGAAATGCTTTTTGGGAACAAGTTTTTGAACATTATTATAACTTCTCAGGAAGACTCAAACCTACCTCTGTGCAAGACGTTTTTCATAGTGGCCTGAATTATAATACAAAGATTTCGATAAATGCATGTGAAGAGTATAACTTTGAGCTACTCTTCCTAGCATTATCCATCTGGTATAAAAGTCTAATCTATCAGCATCTATACTTCCGGATTGTTGATGTAATTAACTTCATGGATTATAACACCTTAAACAGTTGATTAAATGTATTAGTGCTATATTGAGACATTCTGCGTTAATAATAATGTACGCCGAGAATATGCTTTGGCCTATTATTCTCTTATTTATTATTTTCTCAAATGCATTCTATGATTAATTAAGCTAAATTACCATAATTAATTACTTTGTATAGTTACATGTTTGCGTTCTATTTGGAGGTTTTCGTATGCTTTGCTAGTCTGTTGCTTATACGACAAAGACTGTTAATCATGGTTGCTTGAATACCTGTTTTGTGTATTATCTTCCTCCAATTTGAATATTTTTCTTCAGCTTCGTAATATCTTTATTTACATGTGACATGTGAAAATTATATAACTGCATGGTCTAATGGCAAGCCATTCGGTTAATAATATTTTAGTCTCGAGTTCAAACCCGCTTTGCCCCGGTACAAAGGTAAATCATTGCGCAAAGGTGTTTTTTTTTACATAAATAATATTTTCTCATTCATCTCATTTACCCATCATATACATGGAATGAATACTAGAATGATGCACTTTTCCGGTAGCTCTCCTGTATGACCAACAAGTAGTTAAGATGGTATTGAAATGAACTAGCCTGATAATGAGCCAGTTATATAATACCATGTCCATTTAAAATTAACTAGTGAGAAAGAATAATACAATAATATATTGATTTCTTAAAATTTAAATGAAGCTTTATATCTATTGAGTCGTGCTATCGAAATGAACATGTTTTCTCATGTCTAAGTGAATGGAATAGAAGAATACTGAGAGGGAGAAGAAGAACCAGAAGAAGTAGAAGACATAGAGCATAAGAAGCGAATGGAAAATCCGTATCTGATTGGCCGAGATGAAAAAAAAATGAAAAAAAAATGAATAAAACAAAAATGAGAAAAAAGAAGCAACGAAAAAGGGGAAAAATTCGTATCTGATTTAATGGGAATGGAAGAGAAAGAAAAAAAAGTAATAGCATTAGATTTAATTACTTTCGTGATTTCGATTTCTTTTCTTTTCTTGAAAAAATACCTATGACAAAATGACCTAAGACTTCCGAAGAATGATGCATGTTCAATCTATAAATGGTTAAGATGTTTATATACGTCATAATAATGAAGACGTGTTTATAATATCTAGACCCTTCATTGATCTTTACCCCCGACAATACATAATATGCACATTTGGCTCGACTTATCATATTATCATCGAGTTTGCGATGGCTTGGTACGCACAGAAGACGAGCGTAGATGTGATATTAGTAGACCTCACAATGGAGACTATGTGTATTATCTAGGCCGCTACCGCATATTATGTAACACAGAGCTAATTAATCCAGGCACTAGATATGCTCAACCGTACTCCGAATATTATTTAGGCGGTAAGTTGTAGGGTCAGAAGGTCAAATGACAAGGTAGATAAACTAGGTCTAAAGTTTTGGATTCATGTTTTATTTTATTTTGTTTTGTTTTGTTTTTAGGTTATGGTATTATATTGTACTCTAGATTGGGTTTGTTATTAGATAGAGCTTTTAATGCCGACTATGATATAGCAAAGATGAGGTTAATAATATATGACTTTTATTTCTTTAAATCAGAAAGTAATAATACGTTGGGTTATTAGGTCATTAGGAAAACATAGAATAAAAAATTAACAGTGTTACTTGGAGTGACTCACTGATAATAAAAAAGTAATATTCCAGTTTTCATTGAATGGGGTAGTCATTGGATTTGGTTTATTAACCATTTTATGATTGATTATAACATTTCTTATCACTGAGTTATACTATTTTCCATTCAAATTTAACAGCAAATAAGTTTTTTTATGGTTTCAAAGGTTAAAATAGCTTTATTGAATGCAAATTAATAGTTTGTTCATGAATTGTCTGAATGAAACTAGCATTTTTTTTCCATTGAAATTGTTTGAGAAAAATGCTGATGTCATCGTGCTCCAATGCTGGTGTCCATTTATCTACACTTGACTCTGGATTGTCGAGCTTAGGTACTCCCATTGATGTTCGGGACTCACAGAGCTGTCACTTTCCTCGCGTTCAGCATTTGATGACCCTGCTGCTTCAGTACTTACTGATAGTAGCAGTATCATAACTGGGGCCAGCTACGCTTGATCGAAGACTCTTTGGGATGATGTGTGATACCTCCGTGAGCCTGTCTTTCGGCGAGGCATATCAGTACTATCTGGAGTAAGAAAATGCAAAAATACAAGCAAAGTAGGGTGGATAGAATCTATTTCTCTTTATCTGTATTCAAACATGTCTTTTATATGATTTTCATTGCAAGTTTTGCTGAGAGGAAGTAAGCAATTTAAGATAAATATCATGTTCATGGGTTGCCTAATTCACCCCATCTTGGGTCAGACACAAGGGGGTGACTTAATTCACTCCTATTGTAGCTCCCTAGTAAAGACCAGGATGTAATAATACTTGATTTCAATTAATTTGTCACCTTAAAGCAACGTTTAAAGCATTTAAAAATTGAAAGAATCATATTAACTCACCTGTCTAAACAAACGTTTGGAGTAAACAAAAGCAATTAATTGAAATTGCAACCTCATGGAGCCACCATGTTGGATGAAATGCTGGACCTCGCAAACTTATTTATGCATGTTAACTAGCTAAAATAAATCTAAAATAGTTCAAATTGGATAAAAATTAAAAAATAATTTTTGAAATTCGAAACATAATTTTTGAAAATTCAGAACTTATCCCCTTTTCAGTGACCTAAGTCACCTCGTATGTCCTAGTTCATTCCGTTTTACTGGCAATTCCGACAATTAGAATATGGAGGTCTATTGACAATTCCAAATTGTATAATATGACCTGAATCAGGGCTTGTATAAGACTACATTCTTGATGTCTACTTATCAAATAGTACAATTAAACTGGTAAGCAGTTAAGTAGGCCTAAGCCGTAAAGAGCAATTTACCCCCAAGGACAAGAGACTAATTAAAATGATAATATTTATGCGGATCGAAACGCAGCCATCATTAAGATATATTCATGACTGTTGTCACCAAAGAGATTCTCCTTACAATTATAGTCTTCCATCGCAGTTATATGCAACCAACGCGGCCGCGTAACATTGGAATATTTTGGGAAAATTCGTTTTTTAGTTTATTTTCGGTGATTTCGAAACACCGACGCAACAATTCTTGGTAAACAATATTAACGATGCTATAATGTTCAAGTCTAGACAGCAGCAAAAGAAAATATTTAATAATGCAGTAATCAGCCAACTAAATAAAACTACTAGTGCCAGTAACTAGCAAGTAACTATACTATAAGGAGTACGTAAAGCTGCTACACGCACACAAAAATATGGGAAATGGATTGACCGTTACAGCACTTACGTCACTAAGCCAGAAGAGTGTAGGGTCTATCTATATTAAAATATAGATTCTTGTGAATATAATTAAAGGTAAATTAACTAAATGTAAAACGGTTATAACTCATACTTGATAAGTATTATCGATAAATCGTTGTCCCACCTTAGTGGCATAAGTTACTCAGCCTTACCTTACTCATTTAGATATCAATATCAATGTCGTTCTCAAAATTAGCTATCCATGAATTAAAACAAGCAAACAAATTAAAAAAAAAAAAAAAACTTTTAAAAAAGACAAATGACTTGTCTCGTCAATATGAAAGACACGCATTATAGTCTTTATGAGTCATTGTTGTAACTAATGTAAATATCTTAAATACAAGCAATGTGCTCATTGGATGGATCATCTTACACCGTATAGCCCAAAATGATAGAATTACATCTTGCAGACACAAACTGCGATGTGGAAACAATATTTTTGGATCGGTAAACTGACCTTTGGCTACCTGCATAAACAGTGCAAATAAGCATATCATTTTGCTTTTAGAATAATTTATAATATAGTTTAGTGATACATTTGGCTGCAAATTAACATAGGAAATAAATGTCTACATACATATAAACTGCTAATTCTAGCAAATAACGATATATTACGTTATTAATCGACTAAAATGACATTATTGAATAAAGGATATTAACTTATGATATATATTTAAATGATTTTCTATTTTATAAGATATGACCCGCTTGATGATACATTAAAACGGAATGAGTAAACAAGTAAGGAAATTGATTTTTTTTTTAAATTGAATTTTAAACATTAAGTTCTAATAGACATAATATGAAAACTCGACAATATAGCATGATTCTACTACATATTGGGTGATTGTCATTCCTTAAAATCTTTCTTAGATGGAGATATAATATATTATAGTCAATGCTTTACAGGGTTTGTCATCATTTGAATCTCTGTTTTGTTGTTATTATTAATGTTAACATGCATAAAAAAGTCAAAATAAAGAGTGCATTAACCCTAACTATGCCTCATCTCATGGAATTTTCAAGATGATTTATATAGCAATAACTTAATTTAACTTAATCACATTGACCAGCATCAATTACTTAAACACTAATAATTATAAAACTCTGTTTGGTACAGTAGCAATTTTCGAACAAGACTGTTGTTTTGACAGCCAGGTACTCTATTTCACCTGGCCAAAATTATTTCATTGGTAGTATAGATATAAAAAGGTAAAATAAAGACATTGTAATATAATAAAGGCATATTTACGTGTCGTGTTAAATTATATTGTTAAGTCTTATATGTGGAATATTGTTATGCATCATAGTGTTCATTATGTTGTTATATTAGTATCATTTGTCTCATACTCAGCACGAACAATGATTACATGTCCTAATTAATACACAGTGGTTACGAAGCTCAACTAGCCCAACCACATCTTAGTATTGTTGTTATTGCTTGTCGGCAATATGGACTTTGACATAGTGAAGTAGTGCGATGATCTCCTCAGAATGAAATAACTCGAATTTAAATGATTTTCTCTTTTTTTATCATTGTGAGATCATCAACAAAAGCATCTACCTCTATTCTTGCGTATTATTTCATACAATTGTTCTCATATTTTTCTGAAATGGTTTTGTTCATGACTCAATCCATCACTATAAGGAACATTATTATGCCTATATTATTATAAAAATGACTTGACATAATATTGCCTTTTGATGACCGCTGACAGACATATCTGATCTGGTAGCTTCGATTGCGTTCTGCAGTTTTGTGACACAATGTCAAATACGGACCATTTTTTTCTGTTCTGTTAAAACGTTTTTTTATAATTTACGTATCCGTAGCAGCCATTGATTTGAAACCTGTCTTTATCATTAAGCATAATTGGAGATGGAGTTCTGCCTGCTTTTTGTAAGTTTTTTTTTTGTCTGGTTTATAATTTATTTCTAGCTATTGGCTGTATAAAAGTATGATGGTGCTCGATTTGCTGGGATTTCGTAATACTATGCTGTGTCCAGATATAATATTCCTTAAAACTCTTCGAAGTTGATTACCATTAAATGCATGTCGTAGGGTTTCTTTTTCATCTCTTTCTCTTATTGTTTTTCTATCGTTTCTTGATTTGTTTATTTTTCATTTGTCTTTCATTTCTCTCTCTCTCTCTGTATAGAGCGGGGTGAAGGGGATGATGATGGCGGTGATCTGATTGTTGTTGTTGTCAATGCTGATAAGGTAGGTGTTGAATATAACTGATTTGACCAAAGAGTTGTAGGCCTGTTTACAATTTATTAGTTCTCTTTCAGATTTCCGTGAATGGTGAATGTTACAAATATTATATTATGAACTTGCCTATTACTAAATCATGTCATGTGTTTTTTCTATACCGATGTTATTAGCTCAATTGGTACGGCATCGGTTTGCTATGGCTGTTCGATTCCCGTACTAATTACGCGTAGTTTTTCTTTGGACAAAACCATATCTGTCGATTGCCTCACTGAATTAGGGTGAATTAGAGTACCGTAGCCGATAATAAAGTTGTATTGTTAAAACAAGATTGTATTTATATAGCACATGTATCACCGAAGTCTCTAGGGTCTTAAAATTCGTTTACTCCCTTAGCCAACAGCAAACATTTAACACTGACGCCACAATGCCGTGTTAGGCGTGTTACAATAAAATTATTTATTTTTCGGGCAAGATAGTTGTTAACGATCAGATACTCTATTTCATCAGAGTAGGCCTACAGTAAGACAATCGATGCAAATGTTTTTGCCATAGGAAAACCTGCAGACGCCAGTGGATGAATCGAATTGGAGAACATTGCCGTACCAGCCACAGCAGTACAACGCCTCTACCAATTGTGTTAACCACTCTGTCCAGTTTCGAAATGAAATTCATACCCGTCTAACAGGCGAATGTTTCATCGATGTTAAATGTTACTTTTTGCAAACGATGTTATGTAAAGCACTTCGACGTTGATGTGATGACCATTGTGAGGTTTATCAACTAATAATTTCAGAGAGAGAGAGAGAGAGATAGAGAGAGAGAGCGAGAGAGATACATATTTTTGGTAATAAGTGTAAAATAATAAAGAATGATTTATGTCTTAATGATAGCATCTTCATGTGTTTGTACCGTTTGTTTGTATTTGCAACGCTGCTCTTCTATTATGGACAGCTCACTTTGTTGGTACTTATCTAGTTGATATCACATCGATGTCGTGGCGAAGATCCTGGATACAATTCTCACACTATTTCAACTTTTCCATGATAGGTATATATTATTATGCCTTAAGGAAGATAGATATATCAAAAGAGAAATATAGCTATATGGATATATAGAAAAGGAGAGAAAGGGAGGGAGAGACAGAGAGATCGATAGAAAAGGAGAGAGAGAGAGGGAGAGAGAGAGAGAGAGAGAGAGAGAGAGATCGAGTGAGTATGTGTGCGAGAGATTAATAGATAACGAGATAGATATTTTAGATATAGAGAAAAAGATGGATGGATATATTATAGCTAAAGAAATAATTAGAGATATAGAGATCTCTTTTACTATCCCTTAGGTTTTGGAATAGTTTTCCTAAAATATTCGCGAAATTAAATCTCCGGCTGTTTAAAGCGACATTTAAGCATATATTAATTAACTTTCTTCGTATTTGTTTACTATTGTTACAATTTCACCACGACATTTTGTTATATCGATTACGGCTTGATTTAACAATTGGTAAAAACTGTTTTGGCATGGTTTGAATCATATTTAACAGGAAGACATCAAAGGTTAAGATTGGGAGTAATTTTTCATCTCAAAATAATCTGATTTTCGGTGTATCACCAGGATTCTGTACTCGGTCTTATTCTGTTTACTTTATATACTTAGGATATGGCAGAAATTATTCAAAGTCACGATATACAGTATCATTATTATGCCGATGACACACAACTTTATATGCCAGTCGACATCCATGATGTTCCACAACTTTTTTCAAAAGTTAGAATCAGGTTTGGTTGATATTAGAATATGGATGATGACAAACTTCAGTCATTCCAGGATAATAAGGTTAAAGCGGATATTTGTGTGTGTGTGGTGGGGGGGGGTATGTATTTTTTTAGAATTTTTAAACAGATTTTACGATAAAAAAAATCCCTGTTCTTATTTGATTGCGAATGAGACCTTACTTATAATTGTATATATTTAATTTTTTGTCTATCTATTTCTTCTTCATGAACAAAAAAAAAAAAAAAAAAAAAAACCCAAGCAAAACAAAACAGGCACAACAACGGAAGTTAAAGACAAAGACGTAATTGCAATCATATAACGCACGCGTCACCGTAGTCTCAAGGTGCTTTGCATATTATTGTTTGCTTCTCTGATAGGTATGCTAGTATCATACAACTCCTTTTAGAACATACGACATACGAGCTGGCATTTAGGGCTCATGTGTCTAGCGTTCTGACAATTTTCCAAGTCTGCTTATACTCACTGCACTTGAGTTGGGTTAGGAAATGTGATAAAGAACCTTCCCCAAAGGACTTAACTTAGAGTCGTCCCAAGGTGGACTCAAACTCACTACATCTCGGTCACGATACGAGCAACTTACATCTAGATCACAGAATCGCACTGACCCTGACATATACAAATAATATGCTCATCCAAGCAGTCCTCACCATGAAGGGTAGCAATAATAGTCATAGGATTTTGATGTCCGGTATACGTATGATTCCCCACCTTTGAGGATTCTAGACCAGTAGGTATAAATATCGTCTCTTCATCCAACAAGCCAACAAACTGAAATATATAACATACAATTTGCAAGTCCTTGGTGAATTCGAAAGTTTAACCCTTATTGCTAGTATCACCAGCAAAATAGAAGTTGGAGCAGTTTCATAACGCATAATTTAGTCATCTATACAGTTTTGTGCTTGGTGCGATGAAAACATTATGCGTATAAGATTGATAAGATAATCAGCATTCTTAGTTTTTGTATGATGTTGACATCCTTATAGATGGGGTGTAAGGGTTAGAATGCTGTCATTTCAGTACCACAATAATCATAATAACATTATGTCTTTAAAAATTATTAAATTAGGGTTACTTGACTTCTAGTTTAAAAACTAATTTTAGCGACTTTTCATTGCCATTGTTGAATGCTTTTTTAAGTATCTGGACCAAATCATTTAATGAGAAACTGAAATACTTTATGCACTGTATAATAATATTATTTACATTTTTTTTTTGGTATTATAGCATTTTGCATTTGTATTTGTATTGATAATCATGAGTCGTTTATATTTTTGGATTCACTTATATTTTTTTTCTGTGAGAAGTCGATTACATTTTATATATGAATTTTGTTCTAAACTCTCATCGCCATAGACCCTGTATTTTCAAATCAATTCTATCCTTGGAACTTATTATATTAAGGATTGTCCTTAAACGAAAACTATTTTTATGAAATCCTCATTGATCTGAAAAGCAGACAAGCTGGCAATAATGCACGGTATTTCGAAATTTGTAAAAGGTAGACTAAGATATTGTAGTCAAATTATCCAAGACATCGTCATTAGACAAGTTTTCATTGCATTGTAAGTTTGTTTCTATAATGTATTATAGGTTTATATATTCATGTATATATGATTTTCATATTATATCATGCTCTTAACATAATTGCTTAAATCAGTTCGGACACTTTTGAGGTATATGGGAAAAAAGAGTATACATTTTAGAAAACCTTTTTTTACATATTTGTTTTAACTTTAAAGCATTCTAATTCAAAAACATCACATTCATAGCTGCATAATTAGGTGGGCTAGAAAAATATTACTTTTTTTAATGACTTAGGCAAATATCTTATTAGCTTTAATATCTTATATCACATATATTATCAAATATATTATATCTTATCAAATATCTTGAGATGCATAGTTGTGTTAGTTTGATTCTACCCTAAAAATTCAGATTCAAGGTAAAATTTTGTTTGTATGATAAAAGTTAAAATATATGTATGCACATGTGATGGTTTTATTTATATGTTTTGTTGCCATGGTGATGAATACTTTACAATTACAAAGTTACGATTCATTGGTTTATTACCTTAACTAAGGAAATTAGTCTGATAAATGTATTTGTTCTTGTTTTAAATCGTCACATGATTTTAGGTGTTGAAACATTGGTATGAAACGTTTTGTGAACAAAGCAATTAATAATCAAGACGCATGTTTAATTTAGAACTCAACTATTTTGATTTCTTTACGCGTTATAAAAGGCATCTTTGATGTTGTTCATTAATATAATGTTGTTTTTTTTTATAAATCTGGAAAAATCTCACTTATAATGAAATGATAATATTATGTTTTGTGATGAAACCGTTCGCAAACACGTAGATCGATAGATGTATTCAGCTCTTATTTAACTTAAATGTTTGTTTCCTTTATACAAAATGGTCATTGTATGTTATATTACTAAATAAAACAAATGATAGTGTGTAATATTTCAAACATGTATAATATGTTGTTGACCAGATGATAAATGCTTATCAATCACATATCGAGTGCATTTTATTTCTCAGTATTAATTATATTCTTTACTACAATATTTCAGATTGGCAATTGAATGTACCAATGTTTATGCTTAATTATCATAACATTGAGCCTTTAGAAAAAGCTGGACAATTGTGTTTATACTTGATATTTGCATATGATAGAATACCACAGTATTTAGAGATCATGCTGATCTACTAACCCCTTATGGCATAAATTAATTTCAAAGTTATTCCCTTAATGTTTAAAAAGTGTAGTGGAGTTAAGAGTTGTTAATAAACTCTTTTTTATGTATACATGTTTGCAAGGTAACTTGATATCGCTTTTCTTTCGGATTCTTTTTATTTTTTTGTTCTTGCTTAGTCTGCGATGGAAACTAACCATTTATTTCTTGATTAACAGAGAGCGAGTGCAAAGAAACCAAACAAACAAACAAATAAACAAACAAAAACACACACAAAAAAGGCACTGCGTCTCTGGCTCGTACTATTTGGTTGATATCCTTCTACAAGAACAATTGAACATCCTGCAATCTCATTAAAAAGTGGGTACATCATAAAAAGAGACCCATTTCATTATATGGGTATTATTTTTATTGTATTAATTACTTTCATCATCACCGTTGTTATATTTATAATCATATTAAATATTTATATCATAGACTATTAAAATCTGTGTTGTCAAAAAATAATCTGCTTCAATTTGGACGTTATAAGCTGAGGTTACATTCATTAATTTCATTTTTTATGATCTGAAATATACTTCATCTACCTGCTCTGTCAGTTGGCTTCTGGTTATAGTTTCATCCAGGTGTTGTTGTCTTCGGCTTATTTATCAATTAATATCTATTTTGAGAACTTGCTTTTTATTGTTTTGTTTCTGTTTGATATTGATTATGGTGTTTTGTCTGTGTATGTGTGTATGTGTTTGTGTTTGTTTGTATCTGTAAGGGTTAGTTATACTTTTCTGTACAGTAATATTTTATTAATCTAAAGTGTGTGTATTATTTGGTATGTTTTGGTAGTCATTTCCATGCATAAAATAAGTAATGTTATGGTTGTATATGCCAGCATATTAAAATATGCATTCATGTTGATTAATTATAATATCCTTTATCTATCTATTTTTCAAAGTTTAAGGATAGAATCTTGACAATTTTAATTGCAGAAC
>JAUEKR010400323.1:0-13446 GCA_031762895.1 Corambe burchi
TATTGAATTATAATACTACCAAGTTTGAAAGGAATCCGTTGAGAAACAAAAAAGCCTATCGACATTTAGATTGCAAAAAAAATAATGTCAAAATTCAAGATGGCGGCAAAAAAATTTTGTTATAATTTTTATCTGTTCTCCTATTTTCGACATGCTGAATCCGGAAATCACCATAAAAATTGTGTCAAATTATAAATAAAAAAAAATTCCTCAGAACCCGCCCTCCTCGTTAATGATTTTGAATCAAAATACTGACTTTTGAAACTTTAATGTAAGCATCTTTAAATGTTTTCATATCATCAGTAGCAATTTAGGAGTCATTTTGGTTGTATGAATGTTAACAATGATTAATTGGTGATGTTTTTAAACTCTTGGTAGTATTATTTTAGATTGCTGTTAGGCGAAATGTTTTTATTTAAGTTTCAATTGTCATAAACGTTCCTGTTACATCCAAATGATGATGTTATACATAAACTTGTTCTAGCGTATGCATGACTGAGCTAAGGCGTTGATATGTAGTGTTCCCTTTCTCCTATACATTCAGTCTGCTCTTCCCTATATATTATAGTGTCTAAAATCTGATTTTATTTTTGATAATGATGAAAAGATAGTGTTGTTAATCTGTTTCCCATTTCCTTTATAATGTATAATGTATTGTGTCTTATTTGATTAACAATCTCAATAATCATAAGATGAGAGTGTTGTTAACTACTCCCTATTTCCTACACAGTATATTCTCCCCTGTGTAGTAGTTTTGATATCTAAATAATTTACAATGTCATGAGGAAACAGTGAGAATGTTGTCAACCTGCCCCTTCTCAACTGTGTAATATTCCCTGCATTCTGGTTCACTATGTCAAAAATTTAAACAATAAAAGTGATGGTAGTCTGTTCTCCATCTCCAGCTTATATTCTCCTTGTGTAGTTGTGATATTTTTATTGTACACTGAATTTTGATATTAAATAATCTGTACTACTTAACAAAATTATAGATATTGTTAAACTGGAAGTCTTTTTTCCGTTTTGTTTTGATTTTAGTTATAATTACATTGGTAAATATTTTGAGATCTGATTATTTTCTGTATTAGTATGTGGGTTTCATTATGAAAGGCAAATGCAGCTATATATTAAGGATATGACCACAAGCGAATAATACCAATCAGTTCACAGGTTGATAAAAAGTAATATTATTACTATTTTATTACTATTTATCAACCTGTGAACTGATAGGTATTATTTGCTTCTGTGGTCATATCCTTAATTTTCCCTTATTTTGAGAACACAGATCCTTGATTTTTGGTTTAAAGGGTTGGTAGCCCTGACAATGATAAAACAATGAGAATGCTGTTAACCTGTTTATCCATCTCTTCCACAGTCCATTCTCTCCTACTACAGTGGCTCCACCTCCAGCTCACCAGTCTCCTCGTCAGCTGCAGTATTCGTCACATCCTCTACCCGCACACATGCACCCAGTTCCTGTGTTACACGCTTCAGGTCTGACACCGACATACCCTGCACAACTGCACCCTCACTATGCTGCTGCTGCAGCAGCTGCGGCCGCTGCCCCTCCCAGCTACTTGGCCCCCACTGCTCAAGCCACTGCTGCACCCCCTGGCGTGTTCACTTATCAGATCAGCCCCGTCAAGACCAGACAGTTCCAGTACTTTGCTTGATGACCATGGAAAATACATTACACAGTTAACAGAGCAATTGTTATTTTATCAGTAGCATATTATCAACCTGCACCCGTTACCCCTCTTTGATATATTATTTTCTCTTGATTACTGGTTACATAATGAATTTTCTGTTATTCCCCCTACTTCTTTAATTTTTTTTATTTTTGACGGGAAATCAGAACGTGTCAGATTTAATCATTAACTTTCTGTATCTGTGTTGTATTGATTATCGTTTGGAATTGGAAAACATCGCATGTAGGTTTTCTCTCTCAGTAATTTTATTTATCAAATTTAATGCACGTAGATGTTGTGCCTTCCTTATGGTTATCTTTGTCACTCTTGCCCATGTTTCATGATGATCAGCTTGTGCAGAAACTTTTTGGTAACTGATTGCATTTTGTAATATATTGTTAAGATGATCATGGTCATATATTGTACAATTTTTCTGCTCAGGTTATTCTTAGGATTTTTTTTTTACAATTCCCTTTTTTTAATTATTCATGTCTCAACTCTCTTCTCTTTTTTAAAATGATATGAAACATGTTTTAATTTGATTTGTCAATGCTGTTTTGATATGATCTTTTGAAATTAACCATTTTTAATGAGGTCTTTGAAGTAAAGTTAAAATGGGGACTGAGTTATATTCTAGTTTTGTTGCTTTTATATGAAGTTGTTAAAAAATGTTTCATTATTAGCATTTAAGTAAGCTGGTTTGAGATTTCATTGAAACCAGGTGAACTTAGGGGTTATGTTTTCTTCTGCCTGAACTCCTTTTATGTGGATGCGGTTTATACTAAGCGTCATCCTTCTTTTCTATGAGTGGACCAATTATGAGACTGAGTGTATGCCTCAGTTGTCAAATTTTTGTTTCTTTCTCTTTTTGTATAATTTTGAAAAGTTTCCCCCCTCTTAGATTGCTATCCCACTTACACCCATTCCTAGTAATATATTGATATAATTATATTGTATTGTAGTATCATATTTGTAGATTATAGACTTTGTTGATGGAATTATTTCTTTAGACTATTAATTTGTTTCACTACATATGCACTCTTTCTGACAATTTGACCCATTTTTTCATTGGACTTGAGTATTTATTGCCGATGTATCTTTGAATTATTTTTATTTAAAATTGTATTATCTTTTGGATTTGGATACTTTCAATATATTTCCAAATATATATCTTTTTCCTCTTTTTCTGGGTTTTTTTTTTTTTACTGTTAACAGTAAAATAATTCACTATCATATATAAGTATATAACTAAAGTAATAAACACATTTTTGTTTTGTATATTTTCTTTATAGAAAGACCATTTGATGATCATCTTTTAAAGTTCATTATTGCGACCCATTTCCCCCCCTCATATTATTTCAGATTTTTCTTTAAATGTGTGTGTTTTGACAATTTTCTACTTGATTTTTTCCATATCTGTACACATTTTGTGTGATTTTATCCAATATTCATATTGCGCTAGTGTTACATTTAATTGTATCACATAGCTATGTTGTCGCATTTACTACCATAGTTTCTTTAATATGATGGATGTTTCCATTGCTAATTTTACAAATTACATTACTATAATAAGAATATCGAATGTGTAAAGAACATTTTAATCATTCTAAAGTTACAATTATTATTTATTTTATATTGGTATTGTATTGGTGCAAGATTGTTTTTTATTTCTTTCGTGATCATACTTTTTTTTCTTCATATCGCATGGTTGGTGGTAATGTTATATGCTTCTAAATGTTAGCTGTATTCAATATTGTTTTCAAGGAATATATCCTCATTACCATCATCAATCTTTTTTTTTTACTCAGAAGAAAAGAAAACACATGTGTATCGCATATCTTTTAAAAAAAACTGATTGTTGTCTTTTTCAGAAGGAGAGTTAAAAAGAAACTCACTTTTGTTATATATGAATGTCTGTGCCTTTTCTTCAATCACCCAGAGGTTATGAGAGAGCTGGATTTATGTAGTCATTATTGATAATGGAATTAAACTGCTATCTTTATCATAAATATATTATATTATATATATTGACATATAACCATGTATTTGTTTACCATGTGATGTCCCTTGCAGATAAATAAATATACAAGGCATAAAGATACATGGATTCTTAAGACAGACATTTATAACTATAAATATCTATATCTATCTATATTATATATATATATAAATGTTAATTATATCTTTATTGTTATATCTATATATTTGAGCAAGAAAAAGAATTTTATCTGTATATATTTGCATGATTTGTTTGCTGTTGAAGAAATGCCTCTGAGGTTTAATGCCATGTTAATCACACACACACACACACACACTCACTCACACACACACATAACATTCAATTTGTTTGCATTTATCTAATTACTCTCTTCTACTACTTGCGTATTGCATTCATGAATTAACCACTGCATTGATTACTATTGTTGTTGTTACCATTGATTATGTATATATCCTAAGATTATCAATCTTTTTTGCACTGTCTCTATTTTTTGTGTGTTGAATTTTAGCATTATATTATATAGCAAATCAATAATTTAAATGTGCTTATTGTATTTGTTTCCTTTTCTTGTTTTTTCTCTCTCCCTTAGTAAAGACATCAGTTATCTAATTATCTTTTTTCATTCTATGTTATTTTACATTTTAATATTCATTAATTCAATGAACTATGCGTATGCACCATCTACTTGTCTTGATAGATGGATTTGCGATGTTATTGCTTTTAATTAGAGCTCCTACTGCTACCAAACAAGCATTTACTATTTCATTCTTTTGCTTTGTCAGTTAGGATCAGATGGAAATTATTTATATGAGGAAATGTACCTTTTCATTGATATTTGCTATTAAATAACGATAGTGTGATAATTTCATTTTTAATTTATTTATCATTTTGTCAAATGATTTTAAGTTCTGATTCTTACCTTTGATTTTATGAAACATTGTCTCGAGTCAACTTTTAACCAGATTATTTATGTAATGAATTAAGATTTCAATGATATTAATTTATCATTTCCTTTTAGTCGCATTGGATTAGTTGAATAAGTGACAGTTACATTTCTTTTATAGCCTTCATTTAGTTAAAATCAAATTCTGACTAATCGTTGTTAGATACCAATTGAATTGATTTTTATTTTAGGTTAGAAATCATTGGTACGTCTGATTACCTTTATCAATGGGAATGCATTATGGACTCTGTGATCTCACAATATGCAAATATCACAATATTTATATTCCTATATCTATTAATTATATTGATCTAAATTCATATATCTATTAATTATGTTGATCTAAATTCATAAAACTACCGAATATTGTACTTCTTATCTGTGGAATAAGCATCATTGTATCTATTTGATAATCTAAGAATTGTTTATATTAAAATAAGGAACTGTGAGTGCTAGAGAATGAGTTGGTTATGTTGTTTTTTTCCATTGATTCCTCAAATCAGTTCCTACTCATGCTCCTTCTTTGCTGTAGAGGTCATATGTTTTAAGTTACCTTAAATTCTCAAACACTGAACTCAGTGAATTTCAGACTCTTGGTATTCTTGTCCATTTGATATTTGCAAGCAATTAGTATTTATCCTCATTTTACTATTCAGTTCATTCAACTCTGTGTACTCAACTGCGGATATTATTATTAATATAAATGCTACACATTCTTATTAAATAGTATTTATATAAGGTTTTGAATACGGGAGGGGGTTTTTTAGGTTGAAAATAAGATTTTATTTTTTCTCCTTTCGGAAAATTCATTTTTGTTCAAATCAAATGCTGAAGGATGTTTTAGACAAACCAAAAGATGACAATGAATAGTAGGCCTATAATGGTAGTTGGCAAATGCTTCTTAAGACTCAAGTTGGCATAGACTGGTTTTTGTGTGCGTTTGTATGATAATATAATATATACCATTATTTTATATATACCATAAATTCTTGTATTTTATACTATGATCCCATTATTTGTTATGTTGCTACAGCATCCCAGTAGGGTGTTCTTATTTTATATTTTGTGAGAGTGGTAGCTATATTATTATATTATAAAGTATGAATATATATATTTTTTTAACTTCTTGTATGGCCCGCAGTCGTATTTGAACTCAAATTAATAAATTTTATTTTTTTGTTGGGGGAAAATATGGTTGCATGAAAATATATTTAAAAATGTAATTACGTAATATATTTAAAACAGGTTATTAAATGCTTATTAAGCATGTAATTTAATGGTATTTTATCAATTGTTTTGCTCCGTTAAATGACTTGTGTTTTTATCCCATTTTAAGTGGTGAAGGATTGCATTTTTAAAATATGATGTTTAATGTTATGTTGTTAGTATTGTTTTGCTTTCATGCAATTGCAGGGCTCAGTGAAATTAAAACTTCTTTGATCCGAGGAACTACAATTATCTTTTCTTAAACATTTTATTTGGTGAAGGATTATATTATTTTTATTTGCAATGGTCACGGCTATGTTACATGCTGCACTGGTGCACAATTTTGTGCATTTACATACTAATCAATGATTCAGCATAATGCTGCTCACATTTTACCTCCATTGTTTCATGTACCGTGACAGTGACTACTATGCTATAAAAGCATGACTTTGAATGTTAAAGTATTAATTTCTCTTGTACAGTCAGTGATCTCATTTTGCTATTGCAGCATTTTGGTGGATGCTCTCCTTAGCTTTCACTGTGATGATGTATTTGACCTAGTTGTCATCCATGTTCACTTCATATTTTTTTGTCATTATCCACTTGTTGTATTGCATTATTCTGTTGTCAGAACAAAATGTCTAAGAAGAATTGTATTATAATATAACAGCTTGAGTAATTCCTCATTTGTATGTATTTGGACACTTGTTGTCTTTTGCTTGTTTTTTTTTTACTTATACAATATGATTAATCCCATCTGTTTAGGTTTATATTAATGCATTCTTCTTTAGGTGTTGTCCAAGGCATATCTTTTTGATCATTTGGTCTGTGGAAATTTTACATTGTCTCTCTTTG
This sequence comes from Corambe burchi, assembly GCA_031762895.1. Classification (NCBI taxonomy): domain Eukaryota; kingdom Metazoa; phylum Mollusca; class Gastropoda; order Nudibranchia; family Onchidorididae; genus Corambe; species Corambe burchi. Next base: position 6,692 of record JAUEKR010400323.1, read on the forward strand.
TTTTGCTTTTATTATTTCATTTTTCTTCTTCTTTGTAATTAGTCATTCCATGTTTTGTTATAAGTTTTAAAAAAATTAATTTTCATTCCATTTTCTTAGTTAATTGTCTTGTTTGCTTTTATTATATTTGCATTACTGTTGAATGACTATTGCTGATGGGCATTTTTTCCCTCATATCTCTTCATTTTCATTAAATTTGGTTTGATTATGTTGTTTGCCACATTTTAGTATCCCACTTCCCCTTCACATACACCCAAACACGCATTCATTTGCTCTTTCAGAATTTATTTTGTATTAGAAAAGTCTTGTTATTAAGTTAAAACTTGATCAATTTTATAAATACTTATTTACTGCTAATAATTTGCAATATTATGATGGGTTTGGTGTCTACTTGGCACTGTGTGCATGTACTTGCTGTTTTTTAAATTCCAATTATAGTATTTTACACATCATGTTATGTAATATATATGTAATGTAAATAGTATTATATTCTTGTTTTTAATTAGCCTTGGAATTTATCTGTTTTGTTTCATCTATTGAGTGGTATTTATGCATGGAATTATGTTAATATTTTGTTATTGTGATTATTGCACTACACTTCATTTCATTTGTGTTAGAACTTAAGAAAATTCAATAAGTGAAAATGGTTATTTAAAGAGCATTATGAAATTAAATGAGAAAGTCTGACAATGAGCAAAGGTTATTGGCGGCAGCTAGGGTTCTTGTGGGAAATTTTAATTTAATCTTTCATTTGCATTGTGCTAACGTTTTATTAATATGAAAATCAAATTTTTCATAGAAATGTGATATTAAATCCATACATTTTAATGATATCTTTGACAATTGAAATTTAGATGATAGTTTATCGTATTAATCAAATTACATGAAAATTTATGTTGCTAGACGCAGTCTTTTCCTTGGTATATTTTTGTTTCATTCAGGATAACAGTAATTTGATTAAATTGCCATCTGGTATCATAGTAATCATCTATACTAGAAAACAAATACTGATGTATGTATACTTAGTGGTTGCCTTAAATTTTAAATTTGATTTCCTAAAAGCAGTATTTTTGTGTGATCTTACATCCATAACTTTGTCAGCAATTTTCTGATTTACTCAAAATTAAAAAAAGGTAAAAACATAAATGATCTGAACTAATGGAAAGTGTTGAAGATTTTCATCATAGGATGGCTTTTCTCAAATCCTCTCACAAATCTTTTTTTAAATTGAAATTTAAAACTCAATCGTTCATGTCTAATCATTTTTCACTTTATTTTCAGTTTTATGGAAGGTTGGAGTCGATATTGTTACTCATTTATTTTAGTGTGGACTATGGTTTTCATTAGACCTTTTTAAATTGTTTTTCATTTCATTGGCATCTTAGCATTGTGTAAAATAAAAAAAATAAAACATTACTGCCGTCCTTTATATATGTATATATACTATATCTGGAAAAAATAATCTTCAAAATAAATGAATAATTTTTATGATGATACTACTTCCACAAGTTACTATAATTCATTTCTGAAGTTTTGGCTGAAAGATTAATTCTTTTGTTGAGTCAATTGACTCAATTTGCAATTGTATTTCAGTTGACATGCATGACTAATTTCTTTTCAATTTCAATTAGCCAGCCAATTTTCTAATCTAACATCATTCATCAAGTATTTACCCTTTTAAGTTGTAGATCCATTTGATTTATACAATATAAATATGTACAATCTAGGGTATATAAAACCCCACAAATTATCAATACATAAGTTTGTAAAATATCAATTGACTTGTGTGTGTATATCAGCGGTGAGGATTAATTTCAGGGTCATCATTGAACTGTCTTTTTCTTGACTATTATATTGTTTTATTCTGGTCATCTCAATCATCTTCTGAATTTATACAGTGTCACTACTTATTAGTGTTTTTCTCATTCTCTATGATACATTTTCATATTCATTCATTTCATTTTAATCTCACTGCGGTCCTTTCTTGGACTTAGATTATTATGAAAGAGGATTACATTACAATTGTTAAAACAAATATGTGACCACTGAACATATGTTCTTTTTTTCAAGTTCTTTTTTCCTCCCCTTGAATATTAATATTACCATGGATGCATATTAATTCTTTGTTTGCCGTCTTCATTGTTATCCTGTCGTTTTCTTCTTCTTCTGATACATCTCAGAGATATATAGATTGTTTGCATGTATAGATATTATACTTACTACTTTTTCTACTTACACAGAGCACAATGTGCGGACTATCTAGTAATGGGAATTATTTGATGAATGATGACAGCCATTCATTATTAAATTCACATCAGAAACTTCTTATTTATCTCTTTATCATTATCATTTGGTGTATTTTATTGTGCTGCATGTTGTAGAACGAGCTATTCTCTTTGCTAGCAGATTCTATGTTAAAATTAGTTGAGGATTTGTTTTAGTTAATTATTTAAGTATCGCTCCCACATTCCATCATCTTCATCTGACATCAGTGTTTCTGTGTAAGATTTGGTTTTGAACTCTCAATTTTACTGGTTTAGCTGGCTTCTCCTTTTTGATTTCATTATCAACAATGGTTGGTTGTGTTTACCATAGTTTTTTCCCCGTCTCTATTTAAATGTAGAATCATAAGATTACAACTTTTTTCCAATCTCTTTCATTATTCATTTCGTAGTCTTAGTTTATTCATGTTTTATTTTTGTCATTGAAATTGGCATTGAAAATTTTGTCAGAATCTTTTGCCGAATCAGATTTCTTGCCTATTTTTGTATTGGTTTTATATTTCTTGCAAGCAAGCCCAATCATTAGGTTGATTTTATGTATCGCTATAATTTTCTTCACATGAAGATGGTGATTGCCAGTATATTCATTCTCCCATTGATAATTAATTTATCTACTTTTGCCATGCAGAGTTTAAAAGGTAATATTTGATTTTTTTTTTTGTACAGTAATATATGGTGTACCATTTTAACATTGTGTGTAGTATTCTAATCAGAATGTATCTTTCTTTGTAATGTTTCTAAGACAAGGAGTGTGTACCTAGCAATAGTAAATCAGAGGATGTGTGTGGAATTATCTTCATTCTTATGTTTATATTACTATCCAGTTTGTCATTTCTTTGATTCAATGGTTGGAATCCCATTTTTTTTCAAATACCTTTTCTTTTCACTGTTGTTTTGTTGTTGAATTAATTGATGATTATCTCATCTCTTCTAGTGTGGCTTATTTGACGTTTCCTCCAAGTTATTAAGGACAAAGAACAATCATATATCTTTTAAAAAAATTATAATTATATATCAATAAACACGCTTTTGTTGCTGCATATTTTGAATCTATATTGTATAAATTTACTATTGCATCTCATTTTGTATTTTTTCTCTTTTCCCTTTATTGATCATAGCATCATTTACCACACAATTGTATTATAATGCCAGATTTTCTTTTTTTCATTAAATTTTGTATTTTAAATCAATAATTATTGATAATATAACTTTTATCTTCTGTGTGTTGTCATTATTTATAGAAGTGAGTACAATTAATGTGTTCCTGGGTTAAATCTCCCTTTTAATTTTCTTGCATAAGGCCATCACAGACACTCACACTAAAGTTGTTGATTAATCTGAATTTCACACACCATATTTTATTGCTTTTTGTTTGTTGAATTATAATGATATTATTAGTTAGTTGCAAAAGATTAATTACTAAATGCTTGATTTCACTTTTATTTCATTTTCTCCCATTAACTACTGCCATCTGCTGGGTTTTTTTTCCAGTCGCTATATAAATACATAGCTTTTTCATTCATTTCCATTTAATTATATTCTACACAGCATTAATCCATAGTGTTGTCCCCCCCTCCTCCCCCCATTTATTATTTCATTTATTAATAATTGAAATTTTGTTATCTATTTTTTGCATTTAGCTTTTCTTTTTCCTCTATTTTTGTAATTATTCCCCATGCATGCAGTTTTGTTATTAGATTCTTTTTTTTTCATTCTCTTTTAGTTTTTTTAGATACTGACAGTAATTAATTTAGTTTACTTGTTTATTTTCTTCATTTTTTTTTTCTTTTACAATTTCTCATTATCTTGCTTATGCATTTTCAAGGTTACATCATTTATAAAATCCTTTTTTTTTAAGCGACAGTCACTGGTGTTTTTTTAACAGTGGTTCGGATTAAGTAAACCTAATTTATTATCTTCATTGTTTTACTCCAGGTATGAACGGTGCTTTAACACATTCATCTATGGGCATTGATTTTTTTATAGTTATCACAATCATATTATTTGACCATTTTTTCCCCAACTGAAACATTCTGCATCTTGTGTATTGGTATACTTTTTGTCATTAGTACAATTGTTGTTCACAAGTTTGAATTTTTTTAAAGGTGGGATGAGAAAGTGCGCACCTGGTTCTTAAAGGAACTTTTTGAGTAGAAATCAAGGAAATATTGTTTAATCACATCTATAATAAGCTCCCCTCTCTTCATTTCATAGATTTTAATTCTTTTTCTTTTTTTTTTTTGTATTGTTGGAGTGTATTAATAATAATATTATTCATAGATATAGTATAGAAATATATAATGTTAAAATATTGTTAAGGTATTTGCAATTTTGTTATTTTTGTTATATTATTATTATTATTATTATTATTATTATTATTATTATTATTATTATTATTATTATTATTATTATTATTATTACTGATATTGTTATTATTATTATTATTATTATTATTATTATTATTATTGGAAATTATTTTATTGTATTTTTATAATTGCTCTCATATATATATTTGTTTTAACATTAATATACACCTTTTATATATTCTGATGGTTGGATTATAATGTAAATCAGATTTTAAACAGCAATGGATTTGGGTGACATTTTTTTATTTTATAATTATGATGATTCTTATTGTGTTCTGGTGGCTGTCGTTGTTGATTGTTTTGATCATCATTATCATTTCTATTCAATGTGTATTTATTGACTTCCTCATATAGTTTCTTGTTTTGGATGTGAAAAAAAATATAACTGATGCCAAAAACAGCTCCTCTTGTTATAGTTTATTTATCTGTTGCGTTTGTTTCACACACGTTTTCTGCTGGTCTTGAATTTTAAAACCATTTTTCAAAATCAGGAAGAGGTCTGAAATTTGTAAATACGATCTGGAATTTGACCAATTGGGTCTGCTAACTGACATGTGGAAATCCATCATAATTCTGGATTCCATTTAAATCCTATTGCAACCCACGGTTTATTATAGTTTGCAAATATTAGATTTTAATTCAACTGCTGCTGTTACTATTACACTCTGTGAGTTGTGAGCCTTGAAATCTACTTTGATACTGGATTGCACAAAACATGTTTTGGTCTGGATTTTTTTTTCTTAGCAAGAGTGGGAGCCCTGATTACAGTGGCATGACTTGACGGGACCACATAATAATTTGACTTATAAAAAGTAGGTCAATGAGAAAGCTCGATACGAGCGTGAATAAATTATACTCCTTGATTTAAAGCGGCTCGTAGCTAGCAGGGAATTCCCGATGCGGTGCTTTTGCTGGACATTGTCTATAGTAGAATAGATTAGATATTTGCCCAGCTCGATCCCGCTTTCAGGCGCGGTGCGGCTCGCAGCTTTTGGTGTGTCTTCAGCCATAGCCTAAGTAGAGAGAGAAGGCAGAAGTGTCAATAGCATGTTGTGAATAACTAATTTCAACATCTGTAGGGTACTAATATATAAACAATACTTCACCATCTCGATAACTATTGGATTCAAATCTAGTCCTTGCTTCTATTAAATCGCCACGTTCAATGTCACTTTACTGTCATTTTACTGAGTCAATTGTTGATTCAAATTATTCATAAATTCATGCGATGAAAGTATCATTTAGTATCAAGCATATTTAATAGTGTAAATAATTATATCACAAATAAAAGGTAACGTCAATGAGTGAATCGATAAAGAATATATTAAATTAGCAATACTTTAATGGAACGAACCTCTGCCTTTGAGGCAGCCCAAAATCAAGATACGACAATTTTGCACAACTTAACGATAAGGATTAACTGAGCTACATACTGCATGTCGTACTTTCTAACTGCTCTGAAACTTTTTTTTTACCAAGGGAATTAATAAATATCGCCTGCGACTGAAAGTAACAATCGACAAGGATTTATGATTACACTCTCTTTGGCCACAGTATAACGACCATTAACTGCTAGGTATACTGCCAATATTATTTTTGTGAGCTGCCAATCTCGTAATTAAAGCGATTTATATATTATTATATTGCAGTGATACCTCCCGCTAAAGACATGGCTTGGGACCACATAATTATGTCGTTATCCAAAAGGAGTCGTTATTTTGAAGTTCTGCATTGCAAATAATGTATAGCAATTAAAAAAAAATGCATATTTGGGACCCCAGAAAAATGGGTATTTTTCTTGTTCAGAGTTGTTCTCGGGAGGTTGCACTGCTTATTATTAAACGTTATGCATATAAGACTGCAGCGTATAAGCATTAGAGTTATAACTGAACGTGATCCTTTCATTCACTGATGACAAATTCCAGTACAATATGATTGTAAAAAAAAAACAAAAAAAAAACTTATTACGGTAGTCCTTCCCTACGATTCAAATTCAGCTACTACTACCAGTTATTTCTACTACTATTACTATCATTACTACTTCTACCACCACTACTACTACTACTTTTACTACTACTACTACTACTACTACTACTACTACTACTAC